>JAODUE010000002.1:4127865-4138094 GCA_027564755.1 Amblyopsis hoosieri
AGCTCACACCGTTAACAAACTCCTCCAGGGCAATGAAACAGAAAGCAATGAACTGCTCTCCCCTCATGACGCAGAGAATATCTTTAAAGTGGTGGTGTATGCTGACGACCGGCCGCCTGGCCCATGTTGGCACGGCACTGTTAAAATGTATGGTCTTTAAGCATGCGTCCCTGTACTGGATTAGATTACCATCGTCCAATAGCGATGGAGAGACTTGGGCTTTACATGCACTACACCACTTTGTTGTTTGTTTGTGTGGTTGTATTGTTGTAGAATGTGTTGTACATTATGTACTGTATGTATGTATGTATGTATGTAATATATGTATGTACAGTATGTCATGTAATTTATGTATGCACCTATGCATATATGTATGTAATGTATGTATGTATGTACAGTATGTACGTAATGTATGTATGTACATACAGTATGCATTATGGATGTATCTATGTATGTATGTACAGTAATGTGTGTACAGTATGTACACTGTATGGGAACAGTTCTCAAGTAAAGACAGTATATACAATACCGCTTTTCATCTAGTATTCATATGCAATGGACAGTGAAATACCATTTACTGTAATTTACCAGTGATTTTACATCAGCATTGTTTCCCAGTCCCAGCTGCTTGGGTATTGTTGATGTTGTTCATTAAACACACTAAAGCAGCATTCATGCTCACCTCTCTGGTAAGTGACACCCTCAGTATTCTAACCTGACAAGAACAGATATCTGTGTCTCTTAAGACACATCCATCTGGGGAGCCGTCCATTGAAACGGAGGGCAGGCGCTTTCAAAAAGACACTTTGCATGTGATTGGACGAACCTGTGAACCAGCAAGTCTGATGTTATCCACTCTTGCAGTAGAAAAGATGGGAGAAGAGTTGAAACATATTTTCCATTGAGAAAAGCCTTTGCGCTTCTAATAAATTCAAATAAAACCGATGCTATATTGAATTATCTCTAGGCAATTTTGGACTTGCGTTGTTTCCAAGTTGCCTACGTCACACCTAAACCACGCCCGTAGCTAAACCACAACACTGATTGGCAACACAAACAAGGTTTACCGGCCTGAATCGATTCCATTTCCAAGCTCTCCAGACTGATTCTCGCAGAGAAGTGAAACTGAAAGCTCGCGAGATCAGGATGGTGACACACAGTGCTAAAAGCATTCATGTTCATCAATGTGCAGGTGTTTGCATGCTCTCCTTGTATTTGTGTGTAAATTTATGTGAATGACAAATATGTGTGTAAGTATGTGTACGTGTCTATGTATGTGTTTACGTGCACATATGTGCACGTGCGTCCATACGTGCATGCCTTTCTGCTCGCCTGACTTTGCCTGGATCTGAACTGCTTCTTTGATCTCCCAAAGCCAAACACAGAGAGAGAGAGAGAGTGAGAGAGAGAGAGAGAGAGAGAGAGATGTTGGCCCCTCACAGAGAGGATTAAATATCCCTGAGTCGGGACATCACAACCCCCCAACGTCGCCTGCAACCCCCCCTCCCACAACCACCCACCCCAACGCCCCCCTACCCCTCCACGGGCTCTTTCCTCTGCTCCCTTCCTCCTCCTGTCTACTCTGGTTATCACTGAGTCTCCAGAGAGGCTTCAGGGGAACGTGAAATTGTGGAGAAAGCGAAAGACAGAGAGACAGAGACAGGGAGAGAGAGAGAGAGGGCAAAGAGAGAGAGAGACAGAGAGAGAGAGAGAGAGAGAGAGACAGAGAGCGACAGAGTTAGAGACACAGAGAGAGAGAGAGAGAGAGAGAGAGAGAGAGAGTGAATGGGATAAGCGAGGACTTTGACTTTGTTTTACTCACACAGGTCAAAGGTCGGGACAGCTGTGTCACAGCTCCACCCGGGGCCCATTGTGTGCTTATGTGTGTGTGTGTGTGTGTGTGTGTGTGTGTGAATGAGGTACTGAGACTAGAGGGAAGCCCTCATAAGCAGGATTTACTTAAGTTAGTAGGCCGTCATCGGGGAAGGGGATTTGTTTTACAATGTGAGCTGAGGAGGATGGAGTGATGTTGAAGCAAGCAGATGAAAGGGTGCAGGAGGTCTGGAGCTGTTGTGCTAACCCTGGAGCACCCACAGAGCTCCATGTGACTCTCTCCCCACCTCACACGCACGTGCACACACACACACACACACACACACGCTATTAAAATGTGGCGTATATGCGTCGTGCATGCAAGCTTTTCCCAGTGGGATGACATGACAGAGTGTGTTATTGTAATGTTTCTAAAGCACTGTCACTGTCAAACAGAGAACACACCACCAGTCACTCTACATATGAGCTTTGATATTTGTGTAAGCGTGTGCAAAGAGTATAGCTGTCTGTCTGCAGGTGGCCAGGTTAATATGGTTTTAATATTAGGGTTACACATCACTTTGAAAGGGAGTGATTTGTGAAAGAGGAGCTCAGCCTCTGCCTATCTGCCAATGAAAATAAGCCAGCTGAGAACTCAGCCCTCTGGAGAATGGAAATGAAACAGTCCTTTTTTTTTCTTTCGTCAGTCATTCTTTGGGAAATGAATCCTGTAGAATGTTGAAAAATATTATGTGGGTCTCTTCTTTCTTGCTACGAAGAAAAAAACAACAACCACAAATGGTCTTGGAACTTGCGGTGCAGTCATTCAGTACCAGACTCACATAATGTGTTGCTGTGCTTTAGGGATGTGTACTGTATCTCTTCTAATACTGATCTTATCACATTTTATACTTTATGACCTTCCCCCAAAATAAGGTTTTGCTTGTTCCTTAAGTTTGTGTGTGTGTGAGAGTACCTTCTCTAACACTTGTGTGTATGTGTGTGCATGTTGCTCATTGTGATTGTGTGTGTGTGTGTGTGTTTGTGTGTACAGCACCTACTCTGACACGTGCACAGAATGTCAGAATGTTATTGTGTTGGTTTGTCTGTATGTGTGTTTGAGTGGTGCACACAAACGTGTGTGCGTACGCATGCGCACATGTTCATCACTATATGCATGTGTGTGTGTGCGTGTGTGTGTGCGTGTGTTGTCTAAGTGTGTTTTCTACAGTTGAGAGTATTTTTGCAAACTCTGTGTGTACAGTATGTCTTAGCCCTGTGTGTTGTCAATACTTTAGTGCAATGTGTGTATAAAGTGTATGTGTGTGTGTATACAGCAGCTCCTGGACCATTACCTCCAGCTGTAGCAGAGTGAAGGTCAGCGTTCTCTGCGAGGGGTTAATACAATCACCATTACAGCTTCCTGCTGCTGGGGGGTGGGGGGTTAGGGCGAGCGGGAGATAGAAAGAGAGGGAGAGAGAGAGAGGGAGAGAGGCGCGGAGGGCAGAGAGAGAGTGGGGCAACACTGACATGACAGTGACAAATTGCCTTGTATTTATTCAAATGGTGTAACGCGATCTCTGCTCTGTGTTGTAATGTGTGTTTTCAGAGTGTTTGACCTCGAAGATGAGTCAGGGCTAATGAGCTTGTAAAGACGGGAAGGCAACATAAACTGTGGAAGTCTGATTGGGTGAGTAAGAAACACACACACACACACACACACACACACACACACACACATACGCACGCTCTCTCTCAGTGAAAATGAACCTTAACCAGGTAAATGTAACCATAAAAGAACATGCATAAAGAATAATGAGCGTAATGAATGCATGGACCAAACTAAAACCTCTGCCGAGACTTCTCTCCTTGTCTTCTGTGTTACTGATACAGACACCTGTGGGGATGCACGAAACCTACCCAGCTAACATACACACAGCCAACACACACATGCACACACACACACACACACACACACACACACACACACACACACACACACACGCACAGCCAACACACGCACACACAGATATGAGTCACAGAGGGCTGAGGTCAGAGCACGGAGGGGTTGAATATTATAGGGAGGAGAGAAAAGGCACCTGGCTGCTACCACATCTTCCACACATATACCACACATAAACATGCAGGTAAATTGGATTATACATGTATATAAGGTTCCTAAATGTGTAAGTCACCTTCTATCACACCTTGCAGTTAGGTTATTTGTGTAGCGGGGTTTACATGCACTTTTTTGTCTTTCCGAAATGGAAACTTTCCGATTGAAGATTTCCTGTGTTACCTCTTTACATAGTATGTCATCTAATCGGGTCTGGTGTTTACATGCTGCGCCAGAATGTATCAGAATATATGTTAAACTTACACACATTATAGCTACTCCTCTGCTTCGGAGTGACATTTCAATCTGGTTGGTTCTTTCTCTTCCGAATGAGTTTTTTTATTTCTAAATTGCATTTTCTTTTGGGTTGGGCTTTTAACCCGATTCCAATCAGCATAATATACGGTCCATGTAAACACAGCTAGTGTTGGCCTTGGTGAAAGAAAGATGATCATCTAGGATTACTATTGTTATGTCCTTGCTTTTAGCAACACCGGTGCATATGTCGAATCTTCTTTAGCACACTTGCATTTACCAGTGTTTGTTCTTCTGTTTAATCCTCCTGAGACCCATACTTTCTTTTTGGGTGCACCAAAACCCAAAATGCTCAACATTTCAAACCCATACACACACGCACACGCACACGCACACACACGCACGCACATACACACGCACGCACGCACACACACATGCATGCACACACACACACACACACACACACTCTCTCTCTCACATCATAGTCATACATCTCTCAGTGTCATGTCAGAGTCATGCACATTTTCATAATTTTTCTCTCTCTCTCTCTCTCTCTCTCTCTCTCTCTCTCTCCGGTGCAAGCCTTATCGGCGTTCCTGGACCCGGGGACTGGCTGACATTCACACGTGTGCTAATGGCACCACAACATCCAAACCGTGTGACTCTTTGCTCTGTGCTATCTGTTTGTGCCCCTCTCTAACTCTCAGGCACGTTTTCTCTTATTCTTCCTTCCTGGCCAATTAGACGGAGGCAAGAGTCCCAGTCGGCTGGTGGTGGTAATCAAGCATCTTTTTCTTGGCCATTTAACACAGGGATTAATTTCCTACAAGGTTAATTAAAGAGGCCCATCAGACAGAGCTGATTATTGCAAAGGTTACTGTACCGCTGTTGATCGCAGCTATGTGGAGGTGTGGGTGCACCCACGCACATGCACACGCACATACACAAATGCACACGCACACACACACACACATATAAAAATATCTACCATGTGCAAACATGCAAGGAAATATTATTATGCATATAGGCATGGGCGTAGATTTCATTTTAACATTGGAGGGACATATAAACTGGGAGGTATATACACTTGTTCTAAATATTGAGGGGACACATTCCCTGCATATTCCTTGGAATTCATGCATAGGCATGTAGGCATAAGCTTCCTAAATTCATAAGACACCTTCTGTCACACCTCGTTTAAGGCTATGTAGTTACAGTGTTGCTTTCATCCATCTATTACACATTGCAATAATTCAAATTGTGAATAGATAGGTATTCGTGTGTAAATTGGTGATTGGTTATAAATGTGTTTCCCGTTTACAGGCAGACATTTGAAATAATAGGAAGATTTGTTCTTCATTAATATTGTTAAATAGAATACTGACTGTGTGAATGAATCATGTGCTGCAGTTACAGTAAAAAACACAATGTATTAGGTTAAATGGAGTGAGCGTATGTGTCTTACAGTGCATTGTAGATGCTGTTAGCTCTGGAATATGAAATGTGATTGGTGACTTTACCTCTGAGGAACAATGGTCACCTTGGCAGGTACAAAATATGGTTGCCATGGCAGCAGAGACTGGGTACACACACAATGTGTGCTCATTGTCTTGCAAGCAGGGTCATGGTTCACCACACCCACGCGCACACACACACACACACACACACACATTTACTCATTTACTGTACACAGTCTCTCGTTTAAGGGAGTGGCCATTCTTCAGAATGTCAGCCTGTTTCTGTTTATGCAGCATGGGGCCATAGAGCCCTCCGGTCTGTCTCACACACACACACGCACGCACACACGCTCACACACACACGCACACACACACATGCACACACACACGCACACACACACACACACACACACACACACACACACACACAGTAACACGTGTAGGTTCATTAGCATGCTAATTGGAGGTGAGGGAGGTGTGCTGCGTAGGTGGCTCAGAGCCGCCCTGGTGTATTAATCACAGGCCTGGAGAGACCAGCTGACTCCCCGGCCAGGACCCAATGCCCCTTCACCCCCCACAGCCCCCACCCTCTTCCCCACTATCCCCACTCCCCCTACCTCCTCTTCCCTATGACCCACGGATGATGGGAGCTCCAGCGAACAGTGATTATATTTCATAAGGCGCTGCTATTCAGAATATCCCAGAGTTCCAATTTGCACTATGTCAATATTCTGGAATATTTTGCTGAAAAATACTAGCTTGCGTGTGTGCATGTGTGTGTGTGTGATTAGTGCATACTGGTAATCTGATCTGTAGTCAGCAATATCCTTAAAAGGTAATTTGCATGAACTGTGGTTGCAGCTGTAGCCTTCCCTGTGAACAGCTAATTGCTGTTAACTGTTTCCACTGGACCACCTAATTGAAACACTTTCATTCCATTTAAAGAATAATGCAGGTCATGTGTGATCATGAATACACTGTATACATTATTTGCACAGCGTTGTGCACTGATGGCTTTGCCTTTCGTTATGCAAAATCGTACTATTGGAATAAAGTCAAGCGCGCTTCACCTGAAAAGAAAATGTTATAGACATTTGATATAGATGGAGAAGACTTACATAATGTATGGGCCCCACTGTTAGAGAGAGAGAGAATGAGAGAGAGATGATCCAGCCAGAAAATAACCTGCTGTTACAGTAACAGGGGACTCTGATAACACAGTAATAACTAGACTAATCGTATTTGGGTTCAGAAACCACAACATGCTAATTCAATTATCTAAATAAGCCCCTGTAGATAACGCAGTTGTTTCGGCTGTCATGATTGGCTGTGGGTTGCCAGGGAGGCGGTCCTCTGGGGCAGGAAGGCAGCTATTGCCACAACCAGTAGATGGGGAACTACTATCGCATCACAATGTGTGTGCGTGTGTGTGTGTTTGCATGTGATCCATTTGGTTGAGTTAGAGTAATAAGAACAGACTCTAACTGTCTATCCATGGTGATGATAACATTAGAGCAGTTAATTAAACTTGATTTACATCTGAAAACACAAGTGCCTTTAAACATGACATGCAAATAAATACACATGCATGTTTTATTAACTAGACCAATTGGTTGGGACTGACCCTGAATGACAATTCATATAGATTCGTATAAGTTATTATCACTCAGAATTTCTGGCAATAACTTTGTGCAGTGTGGCTCCAAACAAACCAATGGAAAGTGCATTTTTGCACCTGGGTGAAAATAGCATGGCATTGGTTTTTTATATTTACTTAGGGTTAGGGTTAATTCATGGTTCAGAGGGTGGTTCACTGGTTGTCCACTAACTTTATGATGCAGATTTTCACAAAACCATCTTTAAACCTACTGAACCACAACATAGGTTGCTACCCTAACGTCCTCAGTTTATCCAATGATTCACACACCTGTCCCAGCAGGGAGCAGGGACTTGCTAGCTTATATATTAGTGGTGTGAGCGCGAGCACACTCTAGAACTTCCAGGTTTGACCATGAACTCCTCCACGGGAACTAAACGCTAAAGCTCCCTATAGCTGACAGTGGAGCTGTGTGGAGTCCCTCAAAGGTTTCAGCTTGTGTGAGCAAAAAGAAGTAAATCATCCTTAAGATCCCGTAGAACTGTCTTTATGATTTTTGTCTGCACAGTCACCAGACACAATACCAAACAAAACCTTTCTTAGTCTATTGTTCTGCCGCTGTGTCTCCGCTCTCGCTCTGCGTCGGCCTCAATGCGGGGCTCTTTGTGTAGATGAGCAAAGCAAGGAACGGTAGCATTGTTTCACAGGCTGAGGAGGAGAATGAGACTGTTACAGTGGAGACAATTGGCAGCTGAGCCTCGCGAGGAGATTCTCCACACGGTATTAAGGAAGGGATGGATCACGACTCCGCCGTCATGTATACAAACACAATCACACACACACACATACAACAAAACTATATGGGACATGCAGCCTAGATCCATCCCCTGCGTGAAATCTGTATTCTCACTTAACCCTTTGTTTCACAGCCGACAAGCTAATCTGTTTAAGGGGGTTTTGTGCGAGCGCCTTTGTTTTGACACACACACACACACACACACACACACACACACACACACCCACACACATACATGCTCACACCCACACATTTATCTATAGGCCACAAGCCAGCTGACACCAGCAAACACAAATGCCAATCTCTCTGGACTTGTGCTTTTCGTGTCTCCCTATATTTCTCTAGCACTGTGTGCATGTGTATGTACATATACTATATATACACTTTACATCTATAAAATGTAGGTTAGAAAGAAAGAAAGAAAGAAAGAAAGAAAGATTCAAAAGGCAGTGAATGGGTGTAAACAGCACTATAGAATGATTTGTTTAGGTGCAGAAGTCATGACTAGTAGCAGTGCTGTACACTTCCACTCTGACAAGGCCTCTCTCTCTCTCTCTCTCTCTCTCTCTCTCTCTCTCTCTCTCTCTGTCTCTCTCTGTCTCTCTATCGCAAAATTAGCAATATACACTAGCAGAAAACCAAAAACTAGAGACTGATAGGGATCAAGACGTGTCATCAATGTTCAATGTTAAATCTCGACCAGTGCAATAAAACGGTGTAGCAATTTGAGAGATTATACAGTTTGGATTAGACAACACAAGCCTGCCTCCTTCCAAAAGCCTCATGCTTTAGAGCCTCATTCTTTTCACCTCTTTGATTATATAAGACGATATTGCCTCATACATACAGTACTTGAGCATCGGTAAGGATTTCATATTCAGTGTTTGAGCGGATTCACTGTCTAGGATGTGAGAGGCTGTGATGTAAGGACACACTTTTTAACGAATGTTTCCGCCATTAGATACCAAATGTTTTTATTGGTTGGCCTTACCAATTTGTGTTTCAACTGATTGGCATACTCAGAGCTCACAGACAAACACACACACAAACACACAAGCACACTATATATCCAACACATATACTTAATGTGTAGTGTATGTGTTGGATATATAAACCAAAAACACACAAGGGCACACACGTGCTCACGCTATAGCTCCTTTGCTCACCGACTTAGCCGTGCTATTAGTGATGATTGAACCCTATCCATTGGATGTAATATATTAGCAGGGAGATTATTCTGACGTTAAAACATGTTCCCTGTGCTGACAGCATCATCAATCACCCTCACACTGCCTGTAGAAGACTCACAAACTGGACATAATTGCTTCAGCATGGGGTTGGGTGAGGGAGGAAGAGAGGGAGAGAGGGGGGGAGGGGGAGGCAGACGTGTGCACTAGCCTCTGCATGCTAGCCAAATGGGCAAGTGCAACAGGAGCGAGACACTACGATTCTCTGAAATGTATTGAGTCAGTGTGACGTGGTTCACCACTGAGCTCGGTTGAGGAATAGTCTAGAAAAACAAACAAACAGACAAACACACAAACAAACAAACAAACAAAAATGGCGGTAAAGTGAGACTGGAAAGAAATGTACAAATTTCAGCAGTTCACTTTTTCTCTTTCTCTTGTTCCGCTCTGTTTTCCTCTATCGCTGTCTCGCCTGCCTGTGGCGTTAGTTTTTCATCACAAACACCCATTTGCATGCGACTCACTGAGAGGGGGAGATGTAACTCTGTGGCTTGTCGCGAAGCCTGCTTGCGTATTTCTCTTATCTGATAATCCATGCCGTTCTCCGCGCGTGCTCCCCCTGTTCTATAGTAGCAGCCCCCCTGACACACACATACACACACACACACACGCGCACGTATGCGCACACACGCACACACACACGCGCACACACACACGCACGCGCATGCGCACACACACACACACACACACGGTAATGTGATCCAGTGATTAGTATTCGACTCAGGCACTAGCGGAGTGGGTGCCGAGAGATGTCCTGAATCACATCACTCATATTCCTCTGTGGCAGAGCGAGTGTGTGTGTATGTGAGTGCATGTGGCTGAGAGAGAGAGAGAGAGAGAGAGAGAGAGAGAGAGAGAGAGAGAGAGAGAGAGAGAGAGAGAAACAAAATATATCACACACTCTCTAAAAAGAGTTGGATGTGTAAGAGACACACAGAATATATAAACA
>JAODUE010000002.1:4138194-4163047 GCA_027564755.1 Amblyopsis hoosieri
TCTCTCTCTCTCTCTCTCTCTCTCTCTCTCTCTCTCTCTCTCTCTCTCTCTCTCTCTCTCTCTCTCTCTATCTATATATATATATATATATATATATATATATATAAAGGAATGATACACGCAGGCATATAGCCTATACAGATTAATTGCAGTAGCCACATTATAAAATATAAAACGTGTAACTCCTCATTTGATTGGTGTCTGGGCTTTTAGAGGCTTGGCTGGAAGGTTTGACGGGATACTGGAGAGGTCATGACACCGGTGACAGCCCTGCCCCAGGCCACAAGCCGTCTCAAAAGCAGCCTAATCCAGCCTCGCTACATGTATGTGTATGTGACAATAAAAGCACCTTTACATGGGAGTACATTTAATCATTCTGTTGCCTATAGCAAAACAGCCACACCGCCACTACCATAAACTGGAAAGGAAAGGATAAGACTCAGCGTCCAAAAAAAGCACAGAATAAACTAAGATAAATGGGCTATGCATATTTACAGTTACTTAGGCATATTTCGATTTTTATAATTTTAGCGGAAACAGAAAATGATCAACAAAAAACGAATATATTCGAAAATCGGGCAAAAATAAATTATTTTAATTATTTTTAAATTCCCTAAAATCTTAAATCTTTAAATTCCCTAAAATCTTAATGCACATGAACTATATCCTACTGCCTAAAGCTGAAACAAATTGCCTCAGGCATAGTTGCCTTGTTCTGAAACATGCATAAAAGACTATGGTTTCCACAACGCTCACACAAAATGCAAAATCAACAATATATAAAGGAAAATAAATGCCATTGTTTTCTATAGCAAATCAAAACTTGTGTGTGTCCACCTTGATAGGAGAGTGCGCTGCTGCTTGGTGTAACTGTAGCATTGGCTGGCCAATGGGCTCGCCGTGGTCCGCCCGGGTTATCTCTGAATGGAGCCTTTATTCGGCGCGCAGAGCGAGGATTTGCCTTTTATTCGCCTCGCTATGGAAACGCGGTCGACGGCAGAAAAATGCTCGCGTGAATAAAGGAATCAACACAAGGAACGGTTCTAGAGAAGCATCTGTTACATTTAGAAACTAAGACTATCGACAGCTATGCACGGCCCTCTCTCTCCGTCCCGTTACTGAATATATAATGTACAACATTTTATTTCTCACAAATTATTTAATTTAGCATTTAAAAACCAATTCCATAATAAACACATGGTAAGGGAACATTTTAAAGCGTTCTTTGAAATGTTATCTAAAATGTAAACATATTTTAGTTTATATGATAGGCTTTGCATATTTTAGAAAAAATAATAAAGCCTACCCAAATCGTTTGCTTTGGATTGCCGTCCCATTTTAAATACATACAGGCCTATGGATAGCATATACAATGACGAAAAAACAACCGTTAGATATTTTTTCACAAATATATCTAAACTTTCTGTCCCATGGCAGATGTGGCCCTAAAATGAAACGTCTTCTAGCAAATCAATGGTGTATGGCCACCACTGGCACAAATGGAACTATTGCATCAAATATTTAGCTAAAGCTTACCACGTTTAAAGAATATTGCATCATTAATTTAAACGGCCCTACGGAAATTAGACTATAATAAAATTTCGCTGCAAAACAACAAATCCAACTCTGCTTCAAGGCATTTCTTACTAAGCGTCAACAAACGCAGCCCTCTAAAACAATGGTTGTGTCTTATAGCCTACCCTCTGTTATTCCTCCGGTTAGTTCGGCAATACCAGCGGGCCTGTCCGGCCCTTCCGCCCGCGGTCAGCTCACCTGCTGCAAGCTACTCTGCTTCCTGCATCCCTACTCCCCGGCCGAGCGCTCTTTAATGACTTTCTGGTGGCTGGAGCCTTCTTTTATTTCTGCTAAATGTATGAAAATGTATGCAAATTTAAATCAAGCTTAACCTGGGAGCTCAAGCAATATATTTAATGGGATTTCAAACCAATAAGGAGCCTGGGACGCGGTTTTCTAATGGCAAATATAATTACGCAGCTAAGTTACCTCTCAAGTATGCAGATAGATCTTTTCAACTCTGTGAGGACTTGTCCAGGTTCTTAAACACTCAAGCAGCACAGTGCTGAATCGCATATGCATATGATATAGCCTTAATCTAAAAAATGCAAGATAATGTTGACATCATTATTTATTAAACACAATTTCTCTCTGAACAGTATCTTAAAGAAAGGCTCCGAACAAGTATCACATTTAATTTTTAAATAGGGTAGACTATCTTAATTCAAATGTATTTGAATGCCTAATTATTTATATGACCATTATAGAACCATTGTCATATATTCTTTAAAGTTGGCCAATAATATAAAATGTATTGGCTGTAGAAATAAAAACATTTGTCTATCTTTAAGAGTTTCACTCATGGAATTTTGCAAACACCTGAGGGAAAATGTCCTGAAAGTCAATGATTAGCAGAGAGAATGATTGTAGCCCTCTAAATGAGGCACTGGCACGTCTCAAAAATGCCACTGCGCGCTTAATCTCCCCCTGCGCGCGTTCAAGGGTGACAGGAGCAGCATACGTTCGTGCGTAAATAAGTTGGAAACTTTAATTAATAAACAGGAACTGAGCTCGGCGCGCACTTCATCGCAGTGCCAGACCCTCTGGATGGGCATCTTGACTCACTTCCGGATCGACTGCCTTTAACCCTTTAGTGTTCTGCATCTCGGCTAACCAGGGGCGGGGGTTCGGATCCATGCCGCGCCATTGGCTGAGACGCACAGCTCGTGTGTTACAGTCCGTCTATGAATGGTAGCGCCATCTGTCAGTCACCGAGCCGTTACTGCCGAGGCTCCGTTGAGAGGGAGATGTCAGAGGCTGTGCAGCTCCCTCCCGTCAGTAGCACTAGTGGGGTTCAGCAGCCAGCATGGCCACAGCTGCCTCCAGCCCCTACACCCTGCTCAGCTCCAGCCCCATGCTACACCCGGACAGCCAGGCCATGCAGCCGGCCAGCCCCTTCAGAGGACACCAAAAACTCCTCCAGAGCGACTACTTGCAGAGCGTTCAGACCAACGGACATCCGCTGAGCCACCAGTGGGCAACCAGCCTGTCGGAGGGCAGCCCCTGGTCGTCCTCCATGGAGCAGCAAGACGTCAAGCCAGGCCGAGAGGACCTCCAGCTCGGTATCATCCATCACCGCTCACCACACGTAGCGCATCACTCGCCCCATCACAACAACCACGCAAGCCACCCCGGAGCCTGGGGGACGCCCGTGTCCCACAACTCTTCCATCAGCAGCGGACAGCAGATAAACATCTACTCCCAGACGGGCTTCACTGTCAACGGCATGCTGGACCACGGTGGTCTTACACCTCCTCCCAATCCCCAGGGCCAAGGCATGCACCCTGGCCTCAGGGACACACTCAGCCCCGAGCACAACGACCTCGGCGGGCACCACTGCCACGATCACTCCGACGAAGAGACGCCTACTTCGGACGAGCTAGAGCACTTTGCCAAACAATTTAAACAACGGAGAATCAAATTGGGATTCACGCAGGCGGACGTGGGTTTGGCACTTGGCACGTTGTACGGGAACGTATTTTCCCAAACGACCATCTGCAGATTTGAAGCGCTGCAGCTGAGCTTTAAAAACATGTGCAAACTAAAGCCGCTGCTGAACAAGTGGCTGGAGGAGGCAGACTCGTCTACTGGCAGCCCCAGCAGTATAGACAAGATAGCAGCTCAAGGGAGGAAGAGGAAGAAAAGGACGTCTATCGAGGTTAGCGTTAAGGGGGTCCTGGAAACGCACTTCCTTAAATGTCCCAAACCCTCAGCACAGGAGATCACGTCGCTCGCGGACTCTCTCCAGCTGGAAAAGGAGGTTGTGCGGGTGTGGTTCTGTAATCGGAGGCAGAAAGAAAAGCGCATGACACCGCCAGGAGAGCCACCGCTACACGAGGGACCGTATTCTCACAGCGGGAGCGCGGGCGATGCCTCTTCCTGCCATGATCTCTGACCAAGGCATTGACTCTATAACTCCCAGCGAGCGTATGGGCGCACGGCGGCCATGTATCTCCGTGCCTGTCCCGTACAGACTCATGACTCCAGCACTGAAACACGACAATAACAAAAACAGAGATGCCTGCTCAGCCTTGGTCATTTTAGATTTGTCATGGGGGGTATTATCATCGCGACACGTCAACGTCACATTTCAGATCCTTTTGGAGCCAGTTAATTGCCAAAATTATTTTCTACATCAAGGATATAAATACAAAATGTGCCTAATAACCTGCCAGCGCCTTGGTTTATGTCAACATTTTCTACAGTTCAATTATAATGTTAGGACGACATTTGGGACTGATACTTCTTTCTCAGTGTCATGGCTTTTCATAGTCAAGATAGATATCAGTATAGCTTTTATAATTCTCCTCCCGTTGTATGGTCTGTGGAGTGAGAGGAAAACTAAAATATTAGGCTATTACTCTTGTTTAATTGATTTGATGATGCCAGTGTTTACACAACACGGAGGTCATTTTAAACATTTCTTATGCATCCACGCTTTTCTTCTCAACATATCTTCATATTTTACGTTATAACATTTATATTTTGTCAATATATAGTTCTCCATAATATAATCAGGACCACATTTCAATTTTATATATCTACAGTAGGCTATAAGCGACAACTATCCCACAATATAGCACTTATAGCATATAGCATATAATTAAATCCGTTCCTTTATGGCCTAAATCATTTTAAACAACACAGTAAATACATTCTTGTTTTTTTGCTTTTCATCACTTTGGACCATAAACTGTGTGAAACAGAGTTGTGAATACTTAAGAGGGGACAACAACGCTATACACCTGCCTATAATTTTATTGTATGTTCGTGATCAAACATTTTATAATATTCCTGTTATTGTTTTATTTCCTAAGTATTTTTTTGAATATTGTACAGTTTTGTATATTACCATTTTGAAGTCATTAATTTAAACAAATGCTTTTAGTTATTCCTGCACTTAATTAGCAATGTAAAAACAATATTTTCAGTAAGATTTGACTGTTTCGGCGCTTTTATTCCAAATTTCGATGACAGCTCAAGTAATTATTTATTTTCAGTATAAAGCTTGCGTTATGTTTTGAAATAAAATATGTGTTGTAATAAACAACTTCTTGCTACAACTGTCATTGTCCAAAGCTTAATTCAGTTTAAGATACACTATGCCGTTACTTTAATTTCCAACAGGCCCACCTTATAGCCTGTATTGAAGTAAATATCTATAGCCTATGTATTAAAAATTTTCCAGATACAGTGATATTATACACAACACAGTATAGCATATTAATATAATATTATAAAGCAATACTAATAATGACAATGCGATCTATTTATTAATTGTATATTTTGTAATTACACTAATGCAAGGTCAAGCCCAACTTTTAAACCCTGAATAACATACATTTGCCTACATATCTTGTTTTACTATTATTTACATATTATATGTGTTTCAGTACTTTAACCTTCACTTAATTTCAATGCCATGCAAAAATATGTCAATACGTTTATAAACATTTCGTCAACATTTTTTAAATGTCCACTGGTTCAAGGGAACATTGATGTGGGTCTGCAGTCCATAGAAAATTGAGAAGCTTTCTCCAGCAGTTCGACTGAAATGTTATTGTCCGGGCCCTCTGCCCTTCTCAATCAGACATGCGTGATTTATCGCCTGGGCTTCTCGGCCTGACAGCAAAACACGCACACACACACACACACACACACACACACAAACACACGCACGCGGCGCGCGCATACACACACACACACACACACACACAGCAATCAGAAGCAGATGAATGTTATTTCATAGACTACAGCATTCATCAAATTGGGGAGGCTACAATGTAACATTCCTTTAAAAAATGTAATGCCTAAAATAATTTGGCGCCATTTAAAAATAAGTAGGCATATAGATGCAGTGCTCCTTAAATGATTCAAAAATAAAGCTGCAGAGGGAGAGCGAGCAAGGGCTAAGAGGGGAGGGGGGTGGGGGGGGGCGGGGGGGTGCTGGGCCTGGCCTTGAAATGCAGAGCCTGACTGGAATACTAATGTGACTGAATTTATGCATCTTCTCAGTCTGCAGCCCAGAGAGGGGGGTGGGGGAGACAGAGAGCAAGCCACCACACCAAGAAGGGGGGTAGGGGGGTGGGGGGGAGTTGGAGGGGGCGGTTAAGTAGATGCGGAGAAAAATACAACCAAGCCTGATTGATTTAATCTATCTGTTTTAATTCAAAACAATGCCCAATTTATTAAAAATAATACAAATAATGAAAGAGCAACAGCCAAGCCAGCGTCCAGAACGGCAACGTCCTTGTGTCTCCCTCTGCAGTGTGGCTAGTCCTGTGCGGAGGGCAAAAAGAAGATAAAGTGGAAACCAGCATCCTTTCTGAGACATCTAAATGTAAGTGAAGCCAAAATATAAATACCCATATTCAAATAGTATTGCTGATTGAATTCACAGTAGTATTTGAACCAAGGTTGGAAAAAAGCATGCAGTGTTATTATAGGCCTATTGATTAACTGAATGTAAAGCTGGAGTTCTTTAAATTCCACTCTTGAAGGCTTAGCACTGGAGCTATCTGGTACTACAGATGCTATATAGGTGAATATACTAGACTGGAGTGTCTTAAGAAGGATTAAGAAGGCACCAATGATGATAGGACCATAGGCAGAAAAGTTGAAGAAGCATTGGAAGAAACAGGTTTGTTCTGCAATAGAGAAGAAAGGCTGGGTGAATCAACTCTGAAAACAAGCATTCATATGAGGAAACCCAAAGGGTAAAATAGGTCTTTATATTTCTCTGAATAAGACATAGTCTTATAGACATACTGACTGATTATGTTAGCTATAGAACAACACTCATGAAGTCATGAGAGAAAAAAGGTTTAAAAGCCATTAATGTAGTAAAGTAGTGTGGTAGGTCAGGGAGTGGGCAGCCTGCTATCCCCTTAATTATACAGTAAGAAAGCAGAGGATTATGGGCTTGCACTGAGACACAAAATGAACACCAGCACTCATGGGAGGATTCATGGAATACATGGAAAATTGTTTGCACTTTGGTCTTAAAAGCTAAATGTGCTTTGTTATAATAAGTATTATAATGTTTAACAAATTAACCATCTCTTCCATACCCTTTTAATCATTGTAGTGTTCACAAATAAAATATCCCATGCATCTACATCTTGTTTTATTGTGTTACTGTCACCTGTCAAATATGTATTTGCCAATACAAGATGGGATTTAAAAGATATTGGCAAGACGTCATGACAAGTATTGACAAAGTTAATACATTAAAACTCAAAATAATAGAATAAAAAAAACTCTTAAAAACACAATTACATTTTTTGAATTTTGTTGCACTTTTTATTAAATTATATTAAACAGGATGGATATTCCATTTAATAAAAAATTATGTAAAATACTTAAGTTTAATCTTTTTTATGAAGCATTTTTTATATAAAACATAACAGGAAACCAACTTTACTTGAATTGCAGGGTTATCATTATTATTTTCTACCTTGAACCAAATTGTAGCCTATATACACTAAATGAATTACATGCATTTTTGTTCAATGACTTTCATCAAATACATGTTTTGAGTTATTCATAACTTCTTTTACATAAATGATACATTTGTGTCAATCTATTTATGACTAAAAATAGCCCACTCACATCATATTATGCACTTTAAAAGTACAGAGACATCTTCAAAGTGAATGTGCCAAACTTGATAAACTCTTACTGGAGGCAGAGAGAGCGAGGGAACTCTGTTACTAATGTTACTATGGGAGGAGAGATGCCTTCAAATCTGTTCTGACCATAGAGGAGAATGAGAGAGAGAGAGAGAGAGAGAGAGAGAGAGAGAGAGAGAGAGAGAGAGAGAGACAGGAAGGAGAAAGAGGCTGGTAGGAAAGCTGAAATACGATTAATTGCATAACCCAAAATCAATTTCACATCTTCAATGCTCTCATCTCCAGAACTGCAGAGGTCTAGTTGCCCACAGTATCTGTCAGGGCAGGAGAGATTACACAGCCCGGCAGAGGTCCCAGGTAGTCATTCCACCCTCCACAGGAGACCTGTGGACTAGGAAAATGGAATAGCTCTTTGGTAGCCATGATTAGGATGAAAATGTTGCTTTAGTTGACCACATTTTGACCTAATACAACACTTATGTTTGTACGCTAATGCTTAGGTTTGTCCCTTTACTAGCGCCTCTGCTAGGCCTAAAGCTGGAAAAAAAGTACATTTAAACATGAGGCAATGAATAATGGAAGAAATATGCAGCATTGCAGTAGTAATATAGAGAGAGGTTTGTGCGATGTAATTTTGTAATGTAATGATGTAATGTTTTCTTCCAGGAAGCTTCAAGCAGTGATGTCATGGATTGGCCTAAATGGCTGGTCAGTGTTCACAGGTAATCACGGAGGTCCCGAGTTGTATTACATACACAAAGCTAAAGCCGTGATTACTATGCCTCTCATCAAAGAAGATGTTCCACATAGACATGCATTTATAACACACATACACACACACACAGGAGTGACAGACATTTAGTGTATGTGAAAGGAGAATGGCCTGTTTATGACAGTGAGAGTAAGTCACTTTGTGTCTGATATCTTCATCTGAGTCAGAGGGCTGATCATTGATCGTCCTGTATGTTCCATATTAACTCATTATCACACGCACTCACTCCATTAATTTTTCTTGCTTTTATTAGCGGCAAGCGTGGGCAGCCAACACGCACGCACGCACACACACACACACACACACACACACACACACACACACACACACACACACACACACACAAAGTGGACTGATGATAGACAGTGCGGCTGCCTCATCTGACAGCTAATGGCTTCATTAGGAGCAGCGTGTTAATTGGCTGACTTTGGGGAGAGGCTCGTTAATGAGAATAAATAGATTCACACCTGAGCAAGACGCTACCAGGGAGGACAGTGGGAAACCATGACGATAAGCAAATATGGACTGTTTTCCTTCAATATGGGATGAGTCAACACGAGAGACCTCTGTCCCCTCTCCCTCTTCCTCCTAGCCTGAACTATGCCTCCTCCTATGCCTGCTCGCCAAGCGCAGGCTATTAGCAGAGAGCTTGATTAGCACCAGGAGGCCAAAACAAAGAGCAGTATGTCAAAGCAATTAGCCCCACTGTTTACCTCTCAGCTCCCAGGCTGTCTACAATGAGCATCTAATCCATCTGAGAGAGAGAGAGAGAGAGAGAGAGAGAGAAAGAAATCAGATGAGGTCATGCAGTTGTGGTGACGGGAAGAGGACAACAGCTGGTGCATGCGCCAGTGTGGCGTGTCTGTGCGCTTGCGTTGCGTGTGAATTCACAGCAGCACTGCAAGCGCCTCAATTCATCTGCTTCACTTGCCCACATGTCCATCCATCCCAGTCCTCTGTGCTTGACAGGTTTGACACACACACACACAGCACTTGCTAAGGCAAGGTACTCTCAGGGGAGAGGGGGGGGGTTGGACAGACAGCGGAAGCAGGCTAGACTGATGATTTGCATAAAGCTAGGAGACATGGGCACATGGAGGACACTGTATGCTTATAATATTCACAGTATGTCTCATGCACTGGGCACTATCGCCACCTAGTGGCAACCTGCATTCATTGCCATATTTTTTACCCAGCATAGACAAAAGTGTGCTCTTAGAAACAAACACAGTTGACTGACTAATTAATTTAGGCAACCGGGAGGAAATTACCTGTCCTATTAGTGTGTATGTCCCAGGACAGGGATTTAATGCTCTGCTCAAGGTCACTTTATGCAGGAAGTTATGAGTGATTTTAACCAAAGTCAAATTATTAAAATGCAGTCCCTAAACACTCACAACTTCATTACAAGCATCTCCTGTCATCTTCTTCCACTAGAACAAACCAATTCAGAGCAAATGTGCATGTCAATAATGATCTTTAATGCAATATATACAGACCTTGAAAGAAAAATAGAATCTTAAAAATTAAATGAAATAAATACAATATGGTACATTTTCCACAATGTCTTTTTAAAGAGATATTAATGGAACTTATCTGTTCTTTTTTCTTTTTTTCTTTCCTGCAGTTCAGCTTCTCTGGTTGGGGTTGCATCCACACACCCACATGCTCTTAATCTTTGTCATGTTATTAGCAAAACGTGGTCCTGGTTAACATTCGTTCACCTGCCCCCTCCAAACATTGTTTAATGTGCAGCATCTTTCCTTTGCCGATACATGGTCAGCATCACGAAGTACAGGGAGTCAAGATCGCCACATTGTGTAGCTGTGAAACAGATGCATGTGTTTGGGCAGACACGCTGGCATAGGATTTAGTCATGGAAAAAAAGGGGGTCCGCTGGGAGTGGGCAGGGGGGGATGACCTCAAGACTTTACCCCAAGTCAAACCCCTTCTCAGAAGGTTATGAGAGCTACCCTCCACATGGAAAAATCCTGATAGTCTCCAGTCCCCGATCCATATCGCTACAACACTGTCACACACACACGCCAATATTTCACGTGGGAGGGGCCAAGGCTAAAAAGGCAAATGGGCGGGGCGGGGGGGGGTAGGGGGCAGAGAACAGAGAAGAAGGTGAATAACAGTAGTGGGGTAGGTTCGGTGGAAGGGGGGGCACAGTTTACCCAAGCAGCTTCGAGTCAGCCAATCACAGTGAAGGAGAACATCAGCTGGTGCATGTCTTCCTCGGTTAAAGAGGAAGAAGAGGACGAAAGGCTGGGAGGGGGAAGTGCATATGAAAGCAGTGGAAATAAATACAAGTCCGTCTCCCCACCAGCAGCAGGCGTGCACGCTCCCTTTTTCCTCTTCAGCGCACAGCTCTGTCCAGAGGATGTGCATGCCTGTGTGTGTGTGTGTGAACTAGACTCGTGGGGAGGTGGGGTTGACTGGCCAGCGTTATGGGGTGTGTGTGTGTGTGTGTGTGTGAGAACTGAGGTCAGAGGTATTGGAAACATAGCCAGCCATTTGCGGGTGCGTGAGGGAGCGTGCTTGCTTGTTGAGAGTTCTACGTGTCAGTGGAGGTGAGTTTCTTCATGCCGCGTCTCTGGGCTAGACCGGAGGCCGCCACCGGCTCCAGCACCGGCTGACTCGTTTTCTGGCTCAGCGCTGAGTAGGTGGCAGCCATGGCGCCCTGAAAGTAAACAACATGGCCAGTTGAGCTGCGCAATGTACTGAAGCAACGGTGCGTCATTTATGGCTGCAAGGTGGCAACGACGAGCGACCTTGGCATCCCCGGATAAGTGCTGGCCTTAATTCAGCGTGTGCATGGTTTTTGCCGGAGCTTGTGTAGCGGGACTGTCCAATATGAGCAACTGTCGCTAAGTGACTGACTGACTGACCGACCTTGCACCTAATGCACCAATAGCGGTGGATCCAAAAGTCTGTGGAGTTTCATGTAGGAACCTTGCATGCTAAACTATGTATTGGCCTATGGTGATGGTACATGCCCGCGGCCGGCTGAACTATGCTTTTCTCTCCTTAAAACCTAGATTTTTCGGTCCGACAATTGTATATAAACTTAGTTCTGGGTTCTTTACCTTGTGAGTTGTGCATCCTGTCATACAACATCTAGATTTTTTGTAATGACGTTATCTTAGCTTAACGCAATGAAAAGTCAATGAAGAGCTATGAAATGTCTCCCCCCCTTCCCCCCCCCGGTGTGGGCGGGACCCTTTAATACACTCTCTCTATGGTCTGGCCCCTCCTTACCTTCACTAGGTGTGGTGCGTCATAGCGTGTGAGCTGGAAATGTGATAGTGTGTCTCTGCATGTGATCCAGGCATGCTTTAGGACCTGCTCCGCCGTGTATCGCTGGTGAGGGTCAACATGAAGCATATGGGACAGCAGGTCCTGAAGCATACAGCAACGAGTTAGGGTAAAAACAACATGTAAGCAAGGTTATAATCGTAAACGAAAACGAGCAAAATAACGAAAACTAGGTGGAAAGAGACATTTTCGTTAACTGAAATAAGAACGAGGCATTACAAAAAACAATTACTAACTAAAACTGTCTGGTTGTCAAACTAACTCGTCTTTCTTTAAATGTATGATGATTTTTTTGAGTTTTGCTTTTTCTGACCTTGACAAACAACCCATATTACAAAAGACAAAAAATAATACTAAAACTAATAAAAACTAAACTTTCAAAAAATAGAAACTGAACTAGCAAACCCGCTTTAAAAATGAATTAAAACTAAACTGACGTTGAAAACAAAAAGTCAAAACGAATAAAATGTAAAACTAATGAAAAATGCTAAACTATAATAACCTTGCATGCAAGATGTATGGGAAATAGATTTAGCTTGTGTCGTGTGACATTCTAAAACATGACCCATGACCGGTGAAATTTTCACAGTGGTATATTACACATACATTAGAAGACACCTGACACTTCCAACAAGCTTGTAGTCAGCCAAACTACAGAAGGTAATTAAAGGTCATGAATTAACAGAATGATATTCTCTCTCAATCCAAAATGGTGGCATAACATTGATAGATTTGCTCGCCTTTACCGGCCTCAATTAGGAGTATGCGTGTGCGCGCGCAGTTCCGCGTGAGTGAGCGTACCTTTGAGGTGTCTGACACAGTGTCCCAGTTGCCTCCTGTCAACAAGAACTTTCCGGAGCCTATCCGAAGGAGAATCTCCTCTGGTGTGTCGTTGGGTCCATTAGCAAACGGCGTGTACCTGCCAGAGGGCAGAGGAAAGCCAATGTCAGACAATAGATTCACACTACATCGAGTATTTTACTTGTCCTATTGTGTCTACAGAGTGTAGTCCTACCCTGCAAGCATAGTATACAGTAGAACGCCAAGACTCCATATATCACACGCTGCATCGTAGCCTTGTCGCATTAGTACCTGGAGACCACACACACACACACATTAGGGAGGCCTCTAAACATTCATTATTAAGCCGTTACATCATTAAATTATTATCGTTGTTGTTAGGACTCCATACATGTCTTCAGTACGGTGCCTCCGTCTCACCTCTGGTGCCACAAAGTTGGCTGTGTAACAGGGGGTGAGGAGCAGGCCGTTGCCCCCCCGTAGCTGCTTGGCGAAGCCAAAGTCACAGATCCTAATGGAGTCTGGGTTCCCAGAGTCGTCCATGTACAGGATGTTACTGGGCTTCAGGTCTCTGTGGACCACCTTGGGGAGAGGACGCGACGAGGGATTACTGGACATAAACATGCACCCAGTCCCCTTAAAACTACTTTCATGTTATTAATAAAGTGATTTATTGATTGATTCATTCTTTGACAAACACAATTAATGGTTGAAAGAAACATTGCCTTGCTTTCTTAATGTTATCAAACAATGATGTCAGAAACATTTAGCTTGGTTGGAAAAACCTAGAATAAACCTTGCCTTACAAATGAGAAGGTGACGTGATAACAGGTACTGCAGGTACCAGTGTAGACAATGTGATGTGCGTGACAATGGGAAAAAAAAGACTATGAAGCTCTTGCGCTCCGACCTACCCCTTGACAGTGGAGGTAGTCAACCGTTTTGGTGATGGTGTAGAGGACAGCGCTGGCTTCTCTCTCAGAGAAAAACTTCTGCCTGAGGATTTTGTCCAGTAGCTCTCCTCCCTTCATCAGCTCTGTCACCAAGTACACATACCTACCTTCATCATACACCTAACACAGACACACACATATTAGCATTGTCAGAGGTTGCCGCGGGTGTTTCAAAATACATGAACACAACAAAACTACTGACGTCTTTGAGCGTGATGATGTTAGGATGCTGTCCGTATCTCATCAGAATTTCAATCTCTTCAGAGGGGTCTCTCTTACTCTTGTCTATAATCTAGCAGACACACAACACGGCAATTAGAAAGGCAGTTTTATAAGACCACAGACAAACTGGACATAAATGACAGTGTTGCTACAGCTGTAAAGTGAGGCTATGTTGCCCTCTGCTGGTCATTTGCAGTCAAACGAACGGCATATGCAACAAATCAATTGTGTGCAAATTATTGTGTAATATTGATGAATGAATGAGCAAACAGAGAACTAGAATGTACGATAACCCCTAGGTGCAGTACATAAACAAATATATCCTCAACAATTCAATGATCCGTTTGTTTAAGATATAATGACACATAGGAAAACCTTGTCTGCAAGTAATTTGCATGGCAATGGCTATGTTTTGCAACACACCTGTGTGTGTGTGTGTGTGTGTGTGTGTGTGTGTGTGTGTGTGTGTGTGTGTCACATGTGGTCAGCGCTGTGGCCAGGCTTGTGTCTACCTTCACAGCATACTCCATGGCAGAGACTCGGTGCACACAGCGTTTACAGATGGAGTAGGAGCCCACCCCTATGTCCTCCTGTAGCTCATAAAGGTCTGAGAACAAGGAAGAGCCCCCATGCATCTGGGCGAGATAGGAAACCACGGTAACTGGTGGGAACCTTATAGCACTGCTTCTCAAAGATAAAGTAGGGGGGGGGGGGGAGGGAGGGGGTCAGGACCTATTATTATTGCTAATAAGATACTTAAATTGTTTTCAACCCTCTCAGCCCTAAGGGCCTTTTGGTTGTTTTTCACTTTTATATTATGGCTTCTAAAAACATTTCTGCAATAGGTAGGTGTTTTATGTCTCTGACATGAGATACAATTAGGATAATATCCCAAAATATTTTGGAGAAACCTAACTCACACAAAAACAATAAAAATAAAACTCATACAAATATATAATAATAATAATAATTTATATATATAAATTATTAAATTATTATTTATTTTTATGTGAGTTTAATTTTATTTTTATTGTGGCTATATAGTAGCTATTATTGTCTATATTTCATTGTTTATTGCATATAACCAGCATTTCGTTTTTTACCGTGTATAGCCGAGTAATCCTTCAAACGGAAGTAAAATGCTAAAAACAAATTTCCATGGGACATATTACAATGGTACAAACGTGTATCTTGTTTCGGTTCTTTGGTTCATTTGAATGAACTGGAACGTGAATATTCTAGATGCAATTACAGGCAAGACTTGGCCGTGGTGTTGCAGAGTCCCTGTTATGTGGAATATCATAGGTTATATGTCGATCTCTCCAGCAAAATGTTTGGATTATAAGGATTATAATTACCGTTTCCTATCTATTACCGAAGATATGATACGAAACATTAACCTATGCCTTGAATCACAGCATACTGTATGAGAATCCATTATGCAAGTCATATATTTTATGTCTGACTTTGTCGCCGTGTTGTAGAGCCACTAATATGCCAGAAAAGACTATATACACCAATCTGCAGCGGAATGTAAAGATTACGAGGAAACAAATGCTGAGGTTCTAGCATTTACCAGTCTGAAGATATGCAAAAAAAAAAAAAAAAAGCAAAATCCACACCGGCGCGGATCTCGGGTTTAGAGGGCAAATAAAAGACATTATATTGACATTGAAATTAAACGTGGCCACGGTTTGATAGTTTGATAGGAAGAGGAGGTTCATTAGACATGTGTGTGCGTGTGTGTACCTGGACGATAGGCAGTATGCTGAGTAGTGGGGAGCTCTTGTTATCATCCAGAGGCGTTGGAGCAACAAAGCTGAAACCTTTGAAGAGCTGGTGAGCATTTGCACTGGGCGGAATACCTGGAGAGTCTAAACACGCGCGCACACACACACACACACACACGAACACAGGCGCACATAAACATAGGCCCATACGCTCAAAGATTGTTCATCGTTAAACTGCGGTTGCCATGGCTCTCGGCGCAGCAATTGGTTTGGAGATAAAAAAGCATGCGTGCGTAGGTAGAGCCTTTACCTTTAGGCGTTTTAGCGGTGAACTCGGGGTCGAAGCAAAACGTGTCATCGGGTTTACCTGCAGCAGGCTTAAAAGGGGGCTGGAGCTCTCGCCTGTACAGCTTCTGTTGAGACAGCCGAACAAAACAAACAAACATTAATATAATAAAAATAATAATAATAACCCAATGGCAGCAGTATTTTGGTTTGAGAGCGTGCTGCCAAGACCACTCCACAATTAACCCCTCACTTCCCCTCTCCAGTGCTGTCCAGCCAATAGCGTCCCGCTGGCTGTTAAACACTCACTCACGGCTATTAGCACGCACACACTGAGAGCTGGCCTTCTGCCCAGACACACGCAAACAAACATGGTTGGTGTGGCCAAGACAGAGGGCCAGCAGTTACTCAGCCAACCGTCTGTTAGGTGTGAGTCCTCAACAGAAGCTCCAGGGTTTGATTTCATTTGCGTTTAAGTGTGTATCTGTGATCAAGTTATTCCCCTTTCACACCTACTCCCCGAGCGGACCGCTGCCGCTGATTCCTCCAATCAAATTGGTGAATTACACTGAGAACGCAACAGTCCACACTGACACACAACAAGGCTTTTCCTTGACTGAAAGGCAATGGCTGATGTTTCCATGACACACACTGTTCTCCATATAGTTATCTGTGTGTTCACAATGTTGGCATTAGTTACTCGGACATTAACCAAGGACTAAAGTTAACTTACTGCAAATGATTAAAGGGTAAATCTGACCTGTAAGAACTCCTTTCTGGAGAAAACCAACTCCAGTTCTAAAGCTATTGCCTTGGCAAGTCAATGGCATGGGTACTAACCTGAGCTATACTGTATGTTGGGGGGGGGGGGGGGGACCCTGGGGTTTAAAACACCAAACCTCCTAGATGAGAGGCAAAAGTGCAAACATTGCTAAGCACCTACCAAACGTCAATACCTGCTCCCTTGTTGTCTGTGCAGAGATGGCTAGACTGTACAAAACAACAAGCCTTTGTACTGTGCCTTCATAGGTCCCACACTAAGCCAAACCTACACAGGTGTGTCCCAGCCCACCACAAGCACGGAGATTCCCGAACAAAGCAGAGTTTGGCCTGGGTCTCTCTCTACCCTGGTTTGCACAGGGGATTGTTTTTGCCCCTGGGTGACCTTTTCACTGTGACAGTTGACACGCACACCGCCTGGGCTGCTAGTCTGTTGCGAGGAGCGTAAGGACCACAGAAAGAGAGGGGAGGGCAGTGTACTCACATTCCAGTCGATGGTGGAAAAAAAAGCGTGTCGTTTGATCTCCTCCACCCCATCAGCTCCCGCCCCTGATGAGACAGTAACCGCTAGGTTACCCTTCACAGAAAGGCTTTCGCTACAAGGTGCTTATCACGGTGAAAACACATCTGCATACTTCATGCTTTTTGTTTGTACCATTTAGTGCATATTGGTGTGTTTTCTTTCTTTTTGGTCTTTTCAACTGAACATTGAATTTACTTGGGAATAAAATATGTTACACAAATACATTTGACTTTACACAAGTAGTGTACACTTGCACATTAAAGAGTAATTTACAATTATATGATTTATATGGCTAGAAACTACGGATGCGCATTCCAGGAAAACATTTTGAACAATCATCATATGTTAATGCGTGTACAGTTACAGAGACTGCCAAAGCTGTGTTTTATTTTATTTATTAAGTGAACCAAAAATATAATCAAATAATGTCAGCAAACTGCAGTAAATAGGGTACAAATCAATTGAAACTTGGATTAATTTGTGCGTAAAACGCAACATTTTTTTTCCTCTTCTTTTTTCCCAAATACACAATCTTGGCCAAACATGAATGCAACTCTTGATGTTCCATAACATAAGGATGTTGAATCCATTATCAAGCTAAAGGTGGTTCAAGGAAATAATCAATTAATCAACTTTATTTCGTCCATGCAGTGTGAGTGTAACAGACCGTGTTTCCAGCAGAGTTTTGTGAATGAAGGGGACATTCAAATCTAGGGAAAACTCACCAGTCCCAAAGCAAGTGTGTTTTTACTATTCACATGAAAGAAATTGGACTTTATCTATATTTTTATAAGTTTTACTTTTTGGCTTTGGAAAAAACAAAAAATAGTTTAGAGGGGGATTTTCTTTTAAGAAAATCCCCCTCTAAACTATGAAGATGCTATCTGACTTTCAGATTTGAAAAGATTTAGCGGTTGCTAACAGAGGATTGGACACTAGCTGTTTTAGGGAGGGGCTTAGCAAAAAGCTGTGACATGTTCACTTTAGCCAGACTTCATCAAGCATGCTGCAGTCATGGTAATCATAAACAATCACACGTTTAGATATAATTGAATCCCAATAAAGCAATATTTTATTTTTTAAGCGCATTATAAATAATTTGACTGTTAATGCAAACTGATCTGACTGTTATTCAAATTGATCTGACACTTCACAAACAATAATCAATCATTGATTTAAAATGTGCATCCCTACTATGAACACACAAACAAGTGTTCAGTGCAAGGTGCGCTCATCTTACCTAGTCGATTTGCAGGGTTACGTTTGAACAACATTCTCAGCAAGCTCTGTGCCTCAAGACTTAAGAACTGTGGCATTCCCAGCTTAGCTCTAGAAGGGAGATTCAGCACAGAAACAAAGGTTGTAAATGAACAAAAAAAAAAAAAAAGAGAGATCCTTCAATTCAACATGTCAACATGATGTGACTCACTTAAGTATCATGTTCATGGTCTCGTTTCTGTCTTTGCCTTGAAATGGTAACGTCCCTGTCAGCATTTCAAACTGCCAACAGCAGAAATGACAGAAATATACTCAACAGCCAAAAGCAATAGTGTGAACAAACCCAACACAATATGATTGAAATGCGTACCATAAGAACTCCCAGGGACCACCAATCCGCACTCTGCGTGTGTCCTCTCCTGTTGACCACCTCAGGGGCCATATACTCCACCGTACCGCAGAAGGAATAAGCCTTCTTATCAGCGTCTACTGACTCTTTACTCAAACCAAAATCTGTAAGAGATTGACACAAGGTTAACTCAGGGCACAAAGACAAATCCGGTAAGTTGCCCAGTGCCATGCTGTTTGTGAACAATATTGCACTATAGCTGGCAGAATACATTATGTGGACCGTGATAGGAACAGGAAAATAAACACATACCTGTTAACTTGATATGACCAGCTTCATCAAGTAAGATGCTACAGAATAAAGATAAGAGTGTAATTGAAAAGGTACAGTATGGGCAATGTAATGTAGAAATTAGCAACATTATTAAATAGAACCCATTTTGTTGTTAACATGCACAGCACGGTTCTTTACAGCCATAAAAGCAGAATAATCAAATTTATAATACAGGGCGCATAATAAACTTGTTAATGTATGTCCCACAATAATTGAGTCAACATTTGCAAATGTATCGGTTATTGTAATGCTTTCAGCATAAATAAAACTGTTTGCTTGAGAGACATAATCGACTGAGGAAAAATGAAGGACGACACAGGAAAGCATAACTGATTATGTGTACACAGCAATTTTGTGATGCCTCTCAAACAAACAGAAACTCTCTTCACAACAGAACAGGCTAAAACAATATAGGATGGAGAATTACACTTAAAGTCCTCAGTGCTTATATACTGCTGTGAATCGATTAACTAAATAACACTGGGGTTTTTAAGGTGTAACCCAGGTATCGGGAGCATATAAGAGTGTGTGCTCATACTTCTCTGGTTTGAGATCTCTGTAAACTATGCCCAGGTTGTGCAGGTGATCAAGGGCCAGGGCTAGCTCTGCAAGGTAGAATTTCACATCCTCCTCTGTAAACATAACCTATTAAGAACTGGACAAATTTACTCTCTGGACTCAGAAGAAGGAAAGAAATGCAAACAGCTCTTCATTAACCATGCACAGAGGATACAGAATATTATCATTATTATATCAACACATCAGCACAGCTAAACACGTTAGCAAGCCGTGAATAAAAGATTGCCGGCAGCTGTCTCCTGAATTCTCTCACATTCTCTCTACAGGATAACTATCTTAAGAACACGGTGTTTACAGAAAGAGAAATTATGTGAGCCTTCAAGTGGCAGGCAATTGATGCTCTTAGTGGAAATAACTGGAAGGAAAGCACTTTGACAAATCACAACTTAACATAAAAAGGGGCAGATAAATTATATTTGTCTTCTGCAAATGTGCATCATGTTTATTTGTAAATGCCATCTTTACAAATACTTAGAGCATGTAAAAGAATGGTGTGGCATCTGTAATTATGACTTCAACAAAGAAATGTCTTAACATATCTAAGTGGGTTCAATAATGTCACTAAATGCTTGAATACAGAAACACCCTTTAAATCAGACAGAAATAAATGTGCACCTTCATCAAAGTAAAACAAGAATCAAGGCAAATAATGTAGCAGGAAGTGAGCATACCTCTTTGGATAAGCGAGTAAATACATCCCCTCCCCTGAGAAAGTCCAATATTAAATACAGTTTTCCTTCTGTCTGAAAGGCTGAGGGAAAAGAAGAAAGCCATAGAAGGAATTGACATGCACAATAACAACATTTAAAGCATATAATATTAACTAATTACACTGATTTTTGAGCTGTAAAGTATAAAGTACTGAACTGTGATTAGACACATCTATGCTGGTGTTAATATTGACAAAGGTCACATTTTTTACTAAATGTCTTTATTTGATGGATTGATAAAAGGCCTTTTGCTGATTGACAAGCATATGATTGGAACACTGTCTGGTAGCTCATGAACTAAGTTAACGTTAACATATGTGGGGGCCACCCTCTAAGACCCTCCCTTAGTCTCGCAGAGCAAGATCACTTCACTTAGATCCAGTCTGGGACACAGCACTGGCTAAATGTGTTAAGACCCACCTACTTGACAGGAGAGGTATTTTGATTGACATGTACAACCAAATACATATCTCAATGACCACGTCAGATATTACACTTATATAGAGAGGAAATTGCTGGGAAACTTAACAACAGAGTCTGGCTGTTTGCAGGTCTTATAAATGTGTCAAATAAGTAGGCTACGGTTACTGCTTAAACTAAAATGAGTAAATAAAGCACTGCACTAACATCACACTGGAAATACGGATACTGACTTGTGAGTGACAATACTCTACGGCCAATAAAAATCAACAGTACCACTTCCCGTGCTGTCAAGCTTACAGTGGCATGTATCAGACGTTCAGCACAGAGTTGCTTATGTATGTGACGTAGTGCTAATGGATGGAATTGGTTGAGGTTAGCCCTCTCATAGCTCCTTCCCCACATTTGAGCATTTTTCAAAATTGGGCAGTTCCTTGTTAGAAGTTTGGGCCTTGATTGAGCATAGGAAACAATAATATATGAATATACAAAAATAAATATGTATGTATGTATGCATGTCGTTATTATGCTCTTACCGTAGTGCAATTTCACTATGAAGGGATGATTGACTTCCACTAAAATGTCTCTCTCCATCTTAGTGCGAACCCTGTCCCTGACTAGAGAAACAAGCCAAAATTTGATGCCATGACAGAGAAAAGTTGCAGGTGGCAGACAAAATACAGGTGCTTAATGAAGACATCAAAATAAATGTTGTGTTACCTTTCAAAGACGCCTTTTTCAGAACTTTCATTGCATATAACTGACTAGCATCTGGACCCATGACCTTCCTGACAAGAAACACCTGAAGAGATGATTCAAACATACAGACAAGAAAGACATAGCACATGTGTGGCATTAGGGGTACAGTGATAACTATTTAAGCGTGCTATAGTTAATTGCCTCACCTTTCCAAAAGAGCCCTGGCCCAGGACCTTGAGCAGTTCAAACTGTGACGGCTCAGCTTTCTCACAACCTTCTTTCACATGGTGGGTAATAGGAATCTCCTTATATGCCCCTTCGTCCTACACACACACAGTTTTTATAAATGTCATACAGCACACACACACACACAGACTTATGTGGTGACACTGCCGGTTCATTACTCACACAGTGTGTGAAAGACTCGTACTCTTCCATAGGCTCGTCCATAATCTGATGTCCATTGACCTAGAACCAAAACAATGCAAATGAGAAAAACAAAAATCTGCATTTGCCGAACCAGGAATATGGCTTATCAGCGGCAACACAGTTAACAGATAACAAAAATTAGACATACATACTGTACAGTACAACAATATACTTCAATAACAAAAGTCGTCTTTTTAAACTGAAATGTTTTCACACACTAGTGTCCATACCCTAATCATGTCCAGTGCTCACGTACAGCCTATAAAGCCTGTTATGAGTATTAAGAAAACATCGTTTCTGACTAGCTCTGACGATAACTATGGTCTGGCTCTTTTACTGGCATAATGCCTTATGTGAAATGGCCACGATGAAAAATGCTTTGGACTAACACAGAGCAATATTTAAAATGCAGACAACAGAAATCTCTTAGAAAATGTTAGAGGTTCATACATACATATTACTTTATAGTAGAATAACATCAAGTGAATTTAGTCAAATGTGCAAGGGATGCAGATGACAGATATTTCATCGCTGATCTATCTATTCTGTCCAAATTGTATCTTTGTGTGCTGAATTCCATCAAGCTACGGAGGAGGACAGTGACTCATACGGCAACGCAACCCACTGAGGGGGTGGAGCCACAAGAAAGCACTCGCATCCACAAAACACCTCTAAATAAATGCTCCATCATTTTAACATTGATGAACATGATGACCTCTAAGAGCATATTGCTAAAATACAATGTTGTGAAATGCAACAACCAAAGAAACATAATAGTTGCCTTGAATTATCACATAGACCAATTGCATTTTCAATGCCTGGGCTGTGATTGTGTCATTATTCATATTTAGATTTTTACTCCCACATTCAGTGTGTCTTATAACTCACAGCTTGCAAAACAGGAGTAAGGCCTACACCTCTTGCCCAGCCCCTTGCTAGGCTTCATCGGCCAAGGTAAAATATATGTAATATACAGTTTTGCATAAAATATATATAGCAGAATAATTTAGTGACATTACAAAACGACTACAATACTGTATTCATAATTTCTGCATACTACCCTGAATAACAAATGCAAATAATTGGGTCAAAATCCAGCCCCACCATAAAACACAAAATAGGGCTGTTGTGTAGAGTTTTTTTTTGCAACTGAATTACATTTAACCAATGCTGAAGCATCACACTATATCTGCAACAGCATTACGCATATATTAATAACCTTTTGGATATTGTATGGTCTACTCTCTACAGAGCAATCCAAAGCTCAATGAAATAATTCTACAAGGATACATCTATACTTAGATACCCATCAATATTTAGCTGAACTAAGAATATATTGCAGGTATTCTTGTCTTCAAACAAATTCCTCAAACAGATCAGTACTGTACAACCACTATTTTAGAGGTAGTCTCATCTATTTCAGAGATTAAAATGTTATTTTGCTAAATAAACCAAACATTCTCTAATAAATTATATATAACCAATATAGCAATGATGACCGAGAAACAGAAAACAGAAAAACTATATTTACCTAAACATGGTGATACAATAAAATGTAATGTATGTGCAAGAAGTTGTCACTGCTAACACGTAGCAATATACTAATGTAGCTGACCAGGTTGATTTCAGATCAAGTTATTGATTAGCGCTGCCATAACAGGCTCACCAATTAGTGTACACTTTTGCGGAGAAGCCTTTGTTGACGTCTGACAAAAGTGGTCAGGGTGAAGTTTCAGCATGCCAAACATTTCGAGATAAGATTTCGACCTGATACATTTTGAAATGACGCAATTGTTAACAGGGTTGATTGGGTAGAGGCTTATTTAAAGAAATTAAGTCTCAGGTAAGATGTCAGATGGCATCCTAACCGATCCTAACTACTTATAGAACCGCTGGTTTATGAGCTAATAAGCAACATAGCTAACCTGAAGCTAACTGCAAAGCAAAGTATCTTGGCTAGTGAAATAAACAAAAGAAAAAAAGATGCCTGTCAAGCTATTAAGTATCTGAGAGAAACAACATATTCAGCATAATTCGTTATATATATTTATCTAACTAAAAATGAATGCAGCTAAATAAAAACCGATCAGTTGTGCAATTTAAACAGCTGTTAGCAATAGCTAGCATGTTAGCATGCATCATGATGCGCTGCGGCTCTTGACGCGAATTTAACCCAACCTTGCAGGACACGCACACAACGGGATAACTAACCCATATAATCGAATGTCGACAAAGACACAAATCATACTGTAATGAACTTACCTCACTACTGACGCTATTTACCTCCATCTTGTGCCAGGATTCCTCTGGTTGGGAGAAAGGCATCGTAGTCAAACTAGACCCCTGCTCCACGTTGCATGGCTCCCTGTTGTGCACGTTTAGATATTCTGTTTGATGATAAAGTACACGTTTTGCACCAAGGGAGTACTGTCGGGGAGGATCGGGGTTTTGTGTGGGAATAGTTGGTGTTGTTGACAGAACCATACGCTCACCGAGTACCGCTATCCTGCCATAGATGCGAATATGGCGGCTACAGTGGTACCTGAACGTCAGTGAATGAAAGCTTATTGACGTATCTCTGACGTAATACTGTTAAGGATTTCCCCCATCCATCCAAACCAAAGCAACAAAACTCAAGAGGGAAAGAGGTGAAACGCAGAACTTAGTGCTGTTTATTTGTTAATATAATGTCATGACGATTCCTGACTGATTATGATTAACACAAAGATTATAAATAACATAAAGGTGCATGACACATGCTACTACTTTAGCATTAAGTTTTGGTGAGACATGACTACCCATTTATCTAAGCATATGATCTTAAGATGTACTCTGAATATTTTAATATCAATGTTTTAAAAGCCTTCCCATCTCTTCATCCAAGTAGAACTAAGAGGCTTTAGTTAAACTCTTTGTCTGTAGCCCTCACTCATTACAGAAGCTTCAGAACATTTTTGCAGTGATGCATGTTTAAATGCATGAGATGCACTTATTTCCATGTTAATTTTATATATATACATATA
>JAODUE010000002.1:4180455-4195627 GCA_027564755.1 Amblyopsis hoosieri
GCCTCGGGGAAGACCCAGGACTAGGTGGAGAGATTATATCTCCACACTGGCCTGGGAACGCCTCGGGATCCCCCAGTAAAAGCTTTCCAATGTGGCTCGGGAAAGGGAGGTTTGGTGTCCCCTGCTGAAGCTGCTGCCCCCGCGACCCGACTCCAGATAAGCGGACGACGATGGACAATGTAAGATGTCCTTGAGTGTTTTAAAAGGCATCCTGAAATAAAATGTATTATTATTATTACATCGCACACAATTGTTGGTGTAATTAATAGATTAGATTAAAACATTTTTTTATGGCTTTAGCACAGAGACATAATACTAACATATATTAAAGCCCATATATATATATATATATATATATATATATATATATATACACACACATTTGTGGCCCAAAACATTGAGCCAATGGTCTTACATATTAAAGTAGGCTACCGTTCATTTAGGCTACTGTAAAATAGGCTTATGCTAATAGAAGAATTCCCCCCCACCCAAAACAACCGATTAGAATACTGTTAAAGTACTGGACCAATAAGCCATATTGGAGTAGAAATATCGTTAAAATCTTAATGATACCCATCCCTAAACTGCACACCAGCTCTGAGCCTGACTCCTCTCAGGGAAAGTGAGGGTAAGGGGGGGGGGCCCATTAACACTAACATTTGAATTTGATGACACGTGAGCAGATGAGGAGTACTATTTTAATGGATATGACGTGTAGACATTTTCCGACCAATTCAAATTAAAATGTTGTCAATATTAACACCAGCATCTGTATTATCACTGAGCACTCTTGTTATTTAGTTTACAGCTCAAAAATCACAATTTAGGGTGCAGTTACACTAAATTAAATGCAGGCAATGCTATCACATAAATAAGTGAAGTAAAACTTCACTAATATCTCAAAATAATATTTTTCTTCTATAGTTGGCTGTCTGCCACAGGGTGCTACTTCCTCATATGTACAATAAGGACCATAATCCATAATTTGCTTCTGATTGGAGAAATTGGTAGTATTACATCTGACCCATGTTACAACTATCCACGGTCTCCCATACCTATTATTACTATTAGTACTGTAGGCTTGCAAGCATAAAATGCAATCCATCAAATTACCAAGGACTAAATAAATACAGGACATGACACATTTGCTCCCTGTTGGAAAGATAAACACATTATAAGTCACTAGCCAGGACATGACACATCTTGATATATCTGGATATATCTGGACATATCCAAATATATCCTTGCATTCCTTTGTGTTAATAGAAACCATATAAGTTATGTGCCTGTTTTTACTGTATGTGTGTGTGTCTGCGTGTGCATGTGTGTTTACGAGTTGGGGAAAGGCAGCGGTCTAAAGGATGAAATTGAGAGATTAGCATGGTCTGCTTTGGTTTTGATTAGTTCTGACTGAAAATCTGGCTGAGACACAAGGGGCCCTTCAGCCTCCTGTGTGTATGTGTGTGTTCCTCTCCACACTTTCTCTACACCAGAAATTGAATTGATATTTTGTAAACCTGATTTGTGGATAACGCAATGTGACAGCAACAAATGCTAGGTTGAGAACGGTTTTCAAGACCACTCCAAATGAAAGTTATTACAGGGTAAATGTGCATTTCTTTGTCTTTTCCCCCACTGCTGGCCCCTCTGTGCAGTGTGCTTCACTATAGTGTGTCCTGGCAGTGTGTATACGTTTTTTTTATGGGTTGAATATGGATCCATTTCCTAAGTAATTGAATTGATACTGTCATGCACGGGGGCAGTGCCATATTGCTCTGCAGGGTGGATGGACTGCATGATTGAATTGGAGAGTTTGAGCTAGTGTGTGTGTGCGTTGGGTGAGAGGTTGTTGTCATATGATAGACACACCTCAGTGTTCTCCCATTTACCGCTGTACAGCCAATTGTCTCTCCAATAATCTCCCGCCACAACCGTTGACACACACTCACACGGAACTGAATGGGACCTAAGTGACACACACACACACACACTCTCTCACGCACACTCACCACACAGATACGGGTCAGGCAGTGCACAAACTATTTCCAATTCCAGGGCTAGCTGAGCACGCCAAAGATCTGCTACATATTAATTTCGTCCCCGGCTGAGATTTGCTCAGCGTTAGCTCCCATTCAGTTAGGTGGATTGATGAGAGAGTAGAGAGGATCGGACGTGTGCTGATTCTCACTGTTCAGCTCTGATTAGAAACACCAGAGCTTGGATTCTAGTGGCCTGTCACATGGCTATTAGAAGGAAGTGAGCGAGGGAAGGGAGGGCAGGCCGAGAGGTAGCTGGCTAAACTGGCTGGAGGAGAATGGGAGAGATGAGCTACTAGGCTGTTAACAGAGATACAGGCAGGGGGAGGGAGAGTGAAAGAAGGAAGAAGGGAAGCATAGGTAATGTTAAATTATAGGTCCACTTTTTAAATGTGCTTTCCTATCATTTAGAATAGTGAAAACCTCACTGCTCTGCTGATGCTTCTCACTGGCCGTAAGATGCAGTTCAATGGGCCTTTGGGAACCTACCATTTAAAATGGTCTCTGTGTGGCTGGTGTACCAGCAAACAAATCCAGAGTGGCAAGAAAATAATATCTTGAACGTATACCTACGTATAGCTACAGTATCGCCACAGAGTGGATTTTAGAATGTAATCAAATGTGTGTGGTGTAAAATTAAGTAACACATTTAAATGAAATTAAATACCAAATGAACAATTAGGCTAATAGGCCATACATTTCATCATGATATAATCATAATGATAAGCAGTATCATAATTGATAAATAAATAGTTGAGGTACTTCTGGTCAACGATATTACCTAACAAGAATATTTTCTTTATTTACATTTGATTAATATTATGAAATTCAGGCAGTAATAGGTTACTGAAACTGGACATGTACAGCAGAACAATACGATCCAAACTGGGTCATGGATATAATCTTTTTGGAAATGCACAGCTTGTACATGCACTTCAATAAAGCTGGAAAGTTGTCATTGTAGTATAATATTTATTTATGTGGATGTTCTTTTATAAGCCTAGTGTCCGTAGTAGACTAGTGCCATTACGAGCAGGGTGCTACAGATCAAAGTGGAAGATAACATTGAATATATAGGGATGCAGGAAAAAGGACCAAGTAGAATGAATACAGTACATGTCTTGAAGGAGATGCTTTGGCTAAATCATAGATCAGTACAGCTTTACGTAGTCAAACATCTTCTAAGGGCACACATCGTTTGACACAAAATTCAGTTTACATTATAAAACCCCTCAGGCTATACTGTCATTGGCTCGATTTAGCCACATGTAAGGGAGCGATAAATTATATTAATTTATCTCAGTGCATGTAATTAGATTAGATTTTTTTTTAAATATCTTTAAAGCCCTAGTTGTAACCAGTTGAATATTTCAGTCTAACCTTCGGCTGGACAGGTGTAGAGCTATATTTTGTAAACTGATTTCTGACTGTATGCTCAGGTATCTTCACTAACTTTATTTCATCGTAAATTAACAGTAAATTACTGGCAGCAGAGACGCCAGCAGTTTACTGTTATTTTACTGCACTATCATTTATTTTTACGGGAAAATATCGTTTTTTGTTTTACAGAATATGACATTAACTACATTTCACTGTAATTTCACTTTATATGCTGTATGATAACAGTATAATACTGTTTACATAGATGAATACAGTCTGTTATTTTTGCATTTAAATCATATAAATCCCCACAAATGGGAAAAATAAAACAAATAAGACAATAAATATAAAAAATTGCTTTACTGTAGGTGTATATAACCAATTCACAGTTACACCTCGTAACCTATTTCTCTTGCTGAGAATCACGAATAAGAAAATTCACTGATGGTATGGTGCGTGTCACTGTCTGTAGTGAACGCACAGGGAAACCCATCAAGGTATTCAGTGAATACCCCAAATAAAATATAGTATAGCCTAGTGTAGTACTGTTGTAGACCACTTTTTGAAGGTCTCGGTCTCGTCTGCATTTTTACTCTGTCTTGTCTCGGTCTAGGACCAAGAGGACTCTACGATTCTACTCTAGAATTTTACTTCAAGACCGGTCAAGGCCACAACTGCGGGAATGTAATTATTGCCGCCCGGTGCATGTCTAATCATAATTAATGTGATTAGAAGTAAAGCCACCCTTACATTTCTAATGTTTTACTTTACTTTCTGCGACTGGGACGGCTGGCTGGCTGCATCTGCAACATCTCTGTGTTTGTCAAAATGGGCCAAACTAATACTTTCAATATTGAGGGGAGATACGAGCGGCCCCTCCCATCTTGGACTGATCCTTGAAATGCTGGGATCTGATTGGCCCAAGAGCAGTTTTCAAACAGTCTAATCGAATGCAAGGTGGTGCATAAGAATTTTTTCATTTTAGTTTCTTATCCAAATAAAGGGCAGGCAAATATACGTGTGTAAAAAATTTGAAGATGAGCACTCCATGCTTTGCTGTCAGATGTAAAAGACATAACACACAGGCCTAGTCCTCAGTCATTTGTATACTTTATTTTCATAACAGTATTAAAAGAACTGCATCACAGTCTATCTTGCAAGTCTTCTGCACATATAAACTGTGCACTGGTAAACAATGAGAGAGGACTTGATCCCAGCGTTGGTATCAATCACCGATGACGAGAAACAAGAAATTAAACAATAGAACAGCAACATACATTGTCACTGGTAAAACTAGATAGGATGTAATAATAATATATTACTATAAATGATAGTAAATAAATAGATGTAGTTGTAATAATACATTGTATTCATAAGCGCCTTTCAAAGCACCCAAGGTCACCTTACAAAACAGAAGTAAATAACAATGTGACAATAATACAATAAAAAACAATAATACAGTACATACAATCAGCAAAGTTCTAAAATTAATTAATAAAACAGAAGATTGCTGTAACCAGATGAGCAGTGATCATGTTGAGTATGCCAGTTTAAAGATGTGTTTTTAATCGAGTTTTAAAAAATGGAAAGAGAGTCACTGTTTTGGATGTCTGGTGGAAGGGAGTTCCAGAGGTGGGGAGCAGAGCGGCTGAAGGCTCTAAACCCCAGGGTGGACAAACGGGCGGGTGGTACAGTGAGGTGAATAGAGGAAGAAGACATAAGAGTGCGTGCGGGTGTGTTAATTTGAAGAAGGGCACTGAGGTACAGAGGAGCAAGACTGTGAATAGCCTTGAAAGTGAGGAGCAAAATCTTGTATTCAATGCGTTCTGTCAATGATGACACCCAGACTCTTGAAATGAGGGGAGGGGGAAAGTGAGGAGTTATCAATGGTAAGGGAGAAACTGTCAGATTTTGCCAGAGTGGATTTAGTACTAATGAGGAGAACCTCAGTTTTATCACAAGTTTGAGGAAGTTGGAGGAGAACCAGGATTTTATTTCCTTTAAGCAATCAGAAAGGGAGGTGGGTTTGAGAGTAGAGCTAGGCATGGTAGACAGGTAGAGCTGGGTGTCATCTGCATAGCAGTGGAAATAGATGTTATATTTACGGAAAATATGGCCGAGAGGAAGTAGATAGATGATAAACAGAAGGGGCCCAGGACAGACCCCTGGGGAACACCAGTAGTGACGGGATAGCTGTGATTTAAAAGTTATAAGTTAGACAAACTGAGCGCGGCCAGAGAGATAGGATTTAAACCAGTCTAAGGGTGTGTCAGTGAATCCAATGGAGGCTAATTTGTCAAGGAGGATGTTATGTGAGATGGTGTCAAAGGCCGCGCTCAGATCAAGAAGGATATGGTGTTTTTATTATTTATTAGGAAAGGTAACCAATATATTCTATTTTGCTTTGTACTTTATCATTATCAGTAGAGTAGCATGCTGAACATATATAGGCCTACTCAAGTAGGCTAAAGTACAATTATCCAACTCCCATAAAATAACTACTAAAAAGTACCTTGTTCTTAACCCTTTTAAATGTAGTTTAAGAAAAGCATGTTCAGTGACCCTTCACTAAGTCCCTCCCCCTGTCCAGTGGTAGGCCTGTCAATCTTTTAGAACAAGAAAAAAAAAGTTTAATATCCAAATTAAAATGAGACAGCAGATATAGAAATTATATTTATATACCAGTAGCCTAACTAACGTTTGCTAACAATGTACCGTAGGGTACATTTTCACAGAGAGAAGGCTGGCTATATTAGGCCTACAATTTAGGATTTCAATGTGCATGTTAGAAAAGGAGCTTTTATAAGTGGAGATCACTGTGTTTCCAGGTGGCATATCAAGCACTTCATCACGTAACGGTAACTGTTGATGTTGGTGAACATTGTAGCCAAATGTGGGCAAAGATTTGCGCTGTAAGCTGCCTCTTGTTCTGGGTCTGTCAGTTATCTAGCGTCCGCGCTATGCGTCCGTGTCGTGGTGTAAAGAGACAGGGGAAGGGGAAAAATGCGCATGATTCACCAAGTCTACTTTATTCATTGCTTGCCACGAGACCGTTTTTTTTTTTATTGCAGGTTTATCCATACATGTATCCATATTTCCACATGCTAAACTAGTCGACACAACACCAGACATTACCAAAACCTTCATAATGCTGAAATTGTCGCATTTATGTTATCGGCTACGTAAAATGAAAGCGCACGAGAGGGCCTGTGATTGGTTGCCAGGTGACCATGGTGACTTGTCACACAGACAGGTCTCACCGATGGCTCCGCGTACACCACACAGCTACTGCTGTTTAATCAGGTCTAGGAGTGAGTGAACAGTGCCGTCAGGTAATTACAGAGTAGAGTAGCCTATACGGGACATGAGAGGTCCCGTACGAGACAAAACAATTTATTAATAATATTAATAATATTAATAATAAAATGTATTTGTATTGCACCTTTCATACACAATGTGCAACTCAACGTGCTTTACAGTTATAAACATTTGAAAAACAAAGGATGAAGGGAACAAAACAAACAACGGAAAACTAGGTAAAAGCCATGAAAATAATAAAAACCATTATATATATATATACACCCCCCCTCCCCAGGACCGGGACTCCAACCCAGGCGTTTGGTGGGACTCTAACCCACCAGGACTCCAACCCAGGCGTTTGGTGGGATTCTAACCCACCTGGACTCCAACCCAAATATTCCACAGAAATTAAAATTACAATATCATAAAATACATATAAGGATAAAAACATAGGCTAAACAGTGTTGTTAAGTAAAATAAGGATACAAACATTAGAGGTTATAAGGCTAAACAATGTGGTTAAGTAAAAATTTTCAGTCATAGGCACGTGAGAAGAGAAGTGTTTTTAACCTGAATTTAAATTAAAAAACATAATATAAACAAATATTTTAAATTTAGCCCAAAATACGTGATGTCCCGGCTAATACGGGACAGTTGGCAACCCTACCTCAGCTTCTAACGGTATTTAAATCTTTGCCATCTTGGACTTATATGAAAATGTATATATAATAGAAATCTGATGACAGGCACTTAACATAATAAACATAAACATGAATGTTTTTTTAAACATACAGGCTAGCTATGACTAACTTTCACCAAGAAACAGCAATATCTCCTTTCAGTCAAGAAAGAAATTGTCAGTGGGCAATGATGGAGATACCTGGAAGCAACGACCTCCCTGATCTAAACCCGAGGGGGCGTTTGTTGTTAGACTTCTGTGCTAGTCATGGACTGTCTATTACAAACACCATGTTCGAACATAAGGATGCTCATAAGTGTACGTGGTACCAGAGTACCCTATGCCGAAGGTTGATGATCGATTTTGCGATTGTATCATCTGATCTGAGGGTTTTCGACACTCGGGTGAAGAGAGGAGCAGATTTGTCAACTGATCACCATCTGGTGGTGAGTTTGGTCAAGGGGTGGGGGAAGACTCTAGACAGACCTGGTAAGCCCAAACGGGTAGTGCAAGTGAACTAGGAATGTCTGGAGGAGGCCCCTGCCCGTGAGATCTTCAACTCACACCTCCGACGGAGCTTCTCTGCCATCCCTGTGGAGATTGGAGACATTGAACCTGAGTAGGCAATGTTCAAAGCTCCCATTGCTGAAGCTGCAGCGGAGAGCTGTGGTCTTAAGGTGCCTCAAGGGGTGATAACCCTGGAAAATTGTGGTGGACACCATCGTCAAGGAAGCCATCCGACTGAAGAAGGAGGCCTTCCGGGATATGTTTGGCGGTTGCAAGGTACCGACGGGCACGAAGGGCTACAGCATCTGCTGTGAAAGAGGCAAAACAGCAGGTGTGGGAGAAGTTCGGAGAAGCCATGGAGAAGGACTTTTGGTCGGCACTGTACCAAGGTGTTTCTGGAAAACCATCCGCCACCTCAGGAGGGGGAAACGGGGAACCATCCAAGCTGTGTATAGTAAGGATGGGACGCTGTTGACCTCAACTGTGAAGATGGCCGTTTGCAATTTATCACGTTATCAAGTGTTGAAATGGTAGAACTGTTAATATGTCACCAATAATATAATTTATTATCCCTCTGCATGGATTGGATTTAAATTTGAAATGTTATTAGGTAATGGTCAGTCAGACAACACAGAGGTGTATGGTTGTACTGCTACGTTACAGACATCTATGCCTTTGACTAAATTTACTAACACTGCTTTTTTATGAGAGTGATCTAATGAGGCCAACACTCAGAATTTTGGTTTCATTTTGTAATAAAGGCCAGTCTACATCTCTCCCCTTCATATCTTTCTGAGTTTATATTTGAATTAGATTACATTGTTTTGGGACACGCTTGTATTCAGATTTATTCGATCCACAGCGGGAACGTACTAACATAGGTATATGACAGATCTGTGAATTTCCTAGACAGATACTAGCCAGAAGTCACATGCTCACTATCCATCCTAACCTTACTAGGTAGACTGTCAAACTGTACACCCTCTGAGGATGTATTGATGGCAGGCACACATGTTGCTTGCCCCCTGTTCTCAAAACTATCGGAGTCTGCACCCTCTAAAATGGTCCTGTCAGACGTGTGTTCCTGTTGATTATGTTTATTCCTTGGCTGGTCTCCTAAGTCTACTGTTGCTTAACAGAGTCACCTATAACTAGCCTACAACTTATCTCAGTTCAATGACATCGGAGACATAGGCGAACGATCGGGACTAGTAAGGAGAGAAAACCGCTGTGAAACCGGGAGGGTGGGTCCCAAATCGTCCATCCTGAATGATGGCCCGCTCCACCCGACATTCAGAGACCAAAGTAAAGGCCTCACTACTAGGGCTAGCAGGCCCGCTACAACTAATGCTATCACGGGGGCCCTTTACACAGAGATGTCGCATGGGGTGTGCGAAGTGTGCCACGGCACATGGCCTCGTGCCTATGAGGGCCTCGCTCCTGCACATCGCAGCGAAGTGAATATCTGTGTTACATAACTTACATTAATTTTGGTAGAAGGTGATTGTGAGCTCATGCGTCATCATTATGTAACATTTTACACCAATCAAAGTCCAGTACCAAACAGCTTGATCGAAGGGCAGTCTGGCCAATCTGCTATTTGTCCGACAAATAAAACTTTTTGTTTGGCATCTCGGCAGGTCAACTCGTCGACATTCAATTAAATTAGTTGTGAAAATTGCAGTAAAAGACAATGCTACCTAGACAATTTCTGCAGTTGGGCCTATACTTTTCTGAAACCTGGAGAAGTGTTGTCCTACCCTGTGCAATTGATTTTTTAGATTTAAAGTGAAAGATCATGGAAAAGCAAAATAGCCTATGCTACCGGGACGTGTGTTTTAAAGTAGGGCTATTTATGCTCGCTCTAGCCCCTTCACTCTCTTTCTCTGTATTTGCTTCTGGCTGCGGTTATGTTGGGTCAGTTTGGAAATTATACAATGTAAAACAAAAATGCGGGCATGTTTAGGTTGTAGGGCTGACTATAGCATATCCGCAGGCCCTATATGCCTATTTAGTAGAGAGAATAGAGAGCCTTTAGAGAACCCGCTTTTGAAATCTGTTGGCGTGAAACCCTGGAACTTGTACCTGGCAAACACAATTGAGTTTGCAGCCAAGAAGTCAAGGAACGTGACTGAAGAATTGTGTGCGTGGTGAGTCCATCTATAAGCAAAACAGTAAACTAGAATAGTTAGGGTAGGCGTGTGTGACCGTGATTCATGCGCTTGCATGTCAAGCCCTCACACGTAAAGTTCGCACAGGGCCTCACACCCCCCACGCAACGTCACTTCCGTCACATGTACATCTATATTATCCTTCTGTAGGTGACGGACACGTCTCTCTAGCAGAGACAACCTCTCTAGCAGCAAACCACATGAAGAGCAGTGTTGCTTTTAGATGGTACTAGCTAGTAGCTAGCTGCTAACGAGCGGCCGGTTTAGCTCCTCTCGGGACGACGATCGGTGTCAGCTGGTTTAAGCAATGGACAGATACTAGTGATAGTAGGATGGTAGAAATAATCAGATATAAGGGAAGACAAGAGAGAAAGGAGAAAGCAAAACAGAAACTGACACAGAGTGCCATGTGCTACAGGTAACTGGATTAGTTTCAGCGCCGACAGTCTGTGAACGAAAGAAAAGAGAAGTGCACAAAGCAGTGTTAGGTAACAACGAACAACAAGACCAAATAGCCAATAAGAAATAATGAATAAAAACGTACTACAATTTATAAATATATATATTATATATATATAATATATTTTAAAGTAATAAGAATAAGGTGCTACAACCGCGGTAAGGCAGAAACAGAAAAGTCAGTACGGCAAACTATAGGATATAATGGAAACACGTGGCTCCTCAAATCAATTCAGGTTAGAACTTTATTACACAAATGACAATCTAATGGACCGATGACAGTGCTGTACTTCAGTTTTACAATTCTGACTCAACTCTGCGTTCAATGAAAAAATGGGTTCTCTGGGTACAATTCATTTTCTTACTTTCTTTTTTGATTGAATGGATTTTTTACTATAGTATGCCAGCTCCACACATGTTCTGGTTTGCTGCAGTAGCTGTATTTTACTTTTTAGATTTCTCGTCCAAATTCAAACACTCCACTTCAATCAGAGGTGGATAATGCAATACAAGCAGCTGTCACATTACAGCAGCTCTGGAGTAATACAGGTCGAAATGAAATCCATTTTTTGGTTTCAGGGCAATATTTTTAGATGGTTTAGAAAAAGACAGACGAAGAGGTGAGAAGAAAAGTAGAGAGAGATTGAGAAATGACATCTCTGCCAGTGGTCCTGTGCACCCACGTGCCTTTAGGTAACATACACACACACACACACACGCACACACACACACACACACACACACACACACACACACACACAAAAAAAGAAGAATGAGATGCTGTTTTCCATTTGTAGTCAAGAATGTATTTGAAGATAGAAGATATACACTTACTGATTATTGTGTGTGTGTGTGTGTGTGTTTAACTATTTGATCGATTCTTTCTTTGTGTTCAGCAAATCAGACATACTGTTTATGATGCTATGGCCGCACCACGTGTCTATGTGTAGGTCAGTAATATGCATTCATTTTCACACACACCACATACAGGACTTTGTATGCTTGGAGTGTTTGTCACACGATAAATGTGTTAGTTGACATTCTTGAACCATGATAGCTCTAGAGTGTGGTCAACAATTATTTTTAAGTTCCTTGGAAACTATTACGTTTTATGCCAACATTACATATCTCCAGTGCCATGACGTTGATCTTAAACATTAATGCACATTGTTAATGGCCTTAATCCTTAAAATAATGATTGATTCTTACGTTATGTTATTATTATTGCACCTTGTCTTCTTCTTCTGAGATGTCTGACTCAAGCTTCAGCTCGAGTGCACCAACTGTAATCATAGATTCCTAGAAAGAGACAAAGACATGATGCAGTGTCTGCTAAGCAGGTTATAACAAAGCTTGATTCTCATTCATGTTTAAGGCAGTTTAGCACTTTTTCTTGCATTCAAATGTTTTATTAGTTTATTGAAGCTGTACAGATGCCACAAGAAGACAAATGGTGAACATTCTGGTGGCTTATATGATTGATAATCATGGGTATGTGTATATTTGTATTTGTAACAAATAACTGCATGGCCATTACATCTTCTAAAGTACCTAACCACTAAGGCAATCAAAGAAGTATGCTCTTGGGATAGTGATGTTGTTTCCCTCAATGATCCATATTCCAAGAAAGGCTGTGTAATAGTTATTATTGTTTGCATAACACTTTTCATGTCAGATGGGTGCATGACTTTGACATTAGTGTTCTCCTAAAGAGTGTGTGGCAAGTATGACAATGTATTTCATATTTAATTTCAGGAACACTTCTATGATGCTGCAAGCAGTACATGAATAATTTCTTGGCGTCTAAAAACAGTCCATAGTAAGATTTGTAGAGGATCTGCACAGCCACCAAATAGCCATACTGACAATTCTCCAGGAGGCCCAAATTTCCAAAAAACGGTTAATGTTGAAAAGCAGCTTGATGGGGATGCTTGTCAAGAGGCCATGGTTTTGCTCAACCATACCACAGACAATTCCTTGATTTTCCAGAAGATGAGAGAGACCTTTCAGCACCATTCATGACTCAGGCAGAAGTGTTGATATCCTTTCCACATTTGGTATATTTGGAATTAGATGTTCTATAATGGCTTGAAATATAGATGTGGTAGTAGTAATAAGAGTTTAATATGTTTTTTTCTTAAAGGTGGATCAAGACTTCACACTCCTGTTTGATGATGAGACATCCTTTGAGGCTGCTACAGAAATGGTAAGTGTTCTCCAAGCCAAATGACATAAAAGAGGCTGAGCGGCTTATTTCAACACCAGAGTTACATTGCTTGGTGCAGTCAGCGGAAAGTCGCCCAGGAGAATCTTGACATCAGGTGAGTTGTATTTATTTTACTTGTTTTAACAAATTTGCTATATTTAGGGGTCCAAGCAGCCATAAAAATGCATAGGCAACACATGCACCAAACTTGGTAGATATGTCCCAATCCCGGTAAAGATCTCCCAAAAATGAAATTGTATCCAGACAACTCTAGGGGGCGCTATAATAACCACATTTTGGCTTATATCTGGAGAACCGTATCGCTCTTGAATCGAATGGACCCATTCGCGTATGGAAAAGTTTTCCGCCATTTTGTAAAAATGAAATGTTCATTAAAAATGAACTAGTCTAAGGCCATTCATCCAATTCTCACAAAATTTGGTGCAAATGATCTACAGACCATGCTGACAAAATATTGAATAAAGAACTTTAATTTGACGTTCCGTTTCAAAGTTGTGCACCAATCAAATTTGAAGGCATGGCCCAAAATTACTCTTTGGCCTATATTTTATGATTTCCTTGTCCAAACTTAATGAAACTTGATGAGCATAATCATAAGGACATTTTTTGAAAGCACACAACATTTTGTAAAATTTCGTAAATAGGGGGCGCTACAACTGACAGATGTCAATATCTCAAGAATTGTTTTTGCAAAAAATCTGAAATTTGGCACACTTATACATGGCCCAATGTGACTACATGTCCTCAAGTGCCAATTGGCTGGATTGTCAAAATGGCCGCCAAACAGCCAATCAAAATTCAGCCGTCAATTTTTGCCACTGGGAATGGTTGATCATCTTGAAACTTTATACTTATTTTGTGTGGCACATTCACAATTTGAAAGATGTTGGCCACAAGGGGGTGCTATAATAAGCATATTTGCTGATATCTCAGCAACTGCATGGGTCAGAACATAACTTCTTTTTTCCTTTAATTCCTTATAATGTCCCAAACCAAATGGCCTCATAACCTTCATCTTCCACAGCCAAACTTTCCCGCCATTTACATTTCCTGAAACGGGTGTGAAAACGAACTCGTCTGAGGCACCCGATTGACATGAAATTTGGTGTGCTTCATCTCCACACCATGCTGACCAATCCATGACAGTCTTAGATATTATTGTATATTTTACTCTACAAAGTTCGCCCCCGCGACCCGACTCTGGATAAGCGGATGAAGATGGACGGATGGATGGATCTACAAAGTTCGCATTGTGTGGTCCATTCCACTGCGTCTAACATTGGTATAATTCTACCTCTTATTTCTTTTTTGAGGACGCTGAACCACTTCGACAGAACGTTGATGCGACTGCTGGTAATGTTCCATGTCTCCAGACTCCAGACCGCCCGAGTCTGGTCTGTAGAGGCCCCTGACCTTCGCTGCCACCCGACCCCCATGGTTTTTTCCACGAGTGGTGGGTCCATAGGATGGAGAGGAGGGTGCCACGTTGCTTGTTTAGGCTGTGCCCGGCTGGGCTCTGTGGCAAACCCAGCCACCCAGCAAACCAGACAACACAGCTCTCAGGGTCATTGGGGGACACATACATCACCACCACGATAAGGTGATGGTTCCCGGAGAGGCAACTAACGTCAATTGTAAGCTATTATAAAAACTGTTTATGCTCAATGCCGTTTGGTGTTGCCTAAGCTTTGAACGATCCCAACCACAAACATATCTGCATGATGGGCGTTTTCCTTAGAGATAGGGTGAGAAGCTCGGCTATCCGTGAGGAACTCTGAGTAGAGCCGCTGCTCCTTTGCTTCGAAAGGAGCCAGTTGAGGTGGTATGGGCATCTGGTAAGGATCCTTCCCTGGGCGTCTCCCTAGGGAGGTGTTCCAGGCACGTCCAGCTGGGAGGAGGCCTCCAAGAAGACCTAGGACTAAGATAAGGAGCCCTATTTTAACAATCTAAGCGCACAATATAAAGCGCAAGGCGCAAATTGGATTAGGGCGTGGCCAAATCCACGTTTGTTATTTTAACGGCAGATACAGTCAGTGCGCCGGGCGCCTGGTTCAAAAGGGTTGGACTTACTTTCTTCATTATTTATGGCTGTGTTTTGGGCTTAACATACCATAAACCAATCCTATTTTCCCATTCCCTTTAAAAATCAAGGCATGCTTGCATCATAGGTGGATTGATATTATACTATTATACTGGCGGGTTTGTGAAGAGCTGGAGCAGCATCTAGGCAATAGCTAGATTCCTAAAGTATATTTATGTAGATTACACACTAATTATTTTGCACATTGTACTTTTTTGTGCATATTTGTATGCTCTTAATGTGCTATATAATGCGCTGACCTCTCCGGGAACCATCACCTTATCGTGGTGGAGAGGTTTGTGTGTCCCTATGATCCTGAGAGCTGTGTTGTCT
>JAODUE010000002.1:4218126-4250685 GCA_027564755.1 Amblyopsis hoosieri
TTTTGAATGACATCATCTTGCACACTAGCTAGGCCGTTCCATTACGTGTTCTTCGAATGTCTTTCCTAGCCTCGGAATGACCCGATTAGGAAGGCACTTGGAAGGATCCGTCCTACCAAGGAAGCATCCTTGACATTGAGAAACAGCATGTGTGGTGCCAGGAGGGTCACAGAGACAGTGTGCTGCAGCACACCTATATAAGTGGCATGTCCAGGTGCACTTCATTAGCCTAATTAGGGCCCATACAGCCAATAAGGACCACAGGTCTGCTAAAACAAAGTAGGGCCGTCACACCGGCCACTGTGCGGTGCCAGTCGCATGCAGTGTGTCCGGGGCTTTACAGTAGGTAAGACATTTAAAGGGCAACTAAGCGCCACGTTCTAGAGAGAGTGCATCCACCATTGAGATTAAATCATGTTGAAATACGAGTGCAGATTAACGCTAAATCACACTGCAAAAACTATATCTAATTTGTGGGATCTTGTTTTTAGATCATATAAATGCCTTATCTAGTGACCTAAATTAAGCAAATCTGCACTTAATTTAAGAAATCTTATCAAGTGAATTTCACTTACCTCACTGGCAGCCAAAGCTCATAAATAATATATTTGCACTTACTATATTTGATAGGGTATTTTTTGCAGTGCAGTATAACAACTTTACACAATTTTATCAAGCTAGTAACCTGAATCATTTAATTAAAATGTAAAACTTTCAACTAAAGTATTTATTATGCAACATAATTACTCATTTTAATGTATGGTAAATTAATCCACTACATTCTGCTTTAAACATCTAGTTACCCGAGGCCTTCAGTGATGATGATCCATACATGATGGATGATCAAACGGAGGGTATAGAGATGGGGGATGAGGAAACCAATATGGATAGTTCCGAAGCAGATGAAATGGAAAATGCCAGAATGCAGGAAGAAATGGGAGCACAGGAACATTTGGAGGGATGTTCTGAAGAGGCTTGTGAGGAAACCAATGTGGATAGTTCCGAAGCAGATGAAACTGAAAATGCCAGAATACAGGAAGAAATGGAAGCACAGGAACATTTGGAGGGATGTTCTGAAGAGGCCCGTGAAGAGGCCCCTGAGGAGGCCCCTGAAGAGGCCCCTGAAGAGGCCCCTGAGGAGGCCCGTGAGGAGGCCCCTGAGGAGGCCCCTGAGGAGGCCCGTGAAGAGGCCCGTGAGGAGGCCCCTGAAGAGGCCCCTGAGGAGGCCCCTGAGGAGGCCCGTGAAACGACGTCTCTGCCCAGCAGCTCAGAACCTGAAAGCGATACCACCAGTACCCCCACCATGAGAGGAAGCAGGAGGTAGGAGATAGCACTATACAGTAGAGACAGAACTAATTTAAGTCCCTCCCACGCCGGGGGGGGTCAAACATTCATTAGCTCTCCATTGACTTTGCGTTAAGGTAAAATAAAGTAATTTTGGACTTTGTAAAAATGTAAACCTACCTTTAAAACTGTCAAGTTTACAGGACACATTACCCACAAGCTAAAGAACCCAGAACCAAGTTTGTTTAACTTTAACTTTTCTTGTTTAACCAAAAATTAAATAATCCCTAATTGTGTTGTTAGCAACAAAACATAGTTTAGGATAATCCGCCGCATAGCATCCCGCGTAGCAGGAAAGGACGGCTGCGATTTCGTGCTATAGTAACCATTCAATAAATAATACGTGCTTGTGGGTACATATGGCTGGTTATCATAATGTCTCACCCCTTGTGACCATGCACTGTTGCCGTGCCGATGTTGAGACAAACAACAACAACAATGAAGCCCATTCCGCCTTTTGTATCCTTAAATCTAAACGGTGAGGCGGAATTGATGCGCAGTATTAATGCCTTGAAAACTATGTGGGAGAAAATAACGTTTTTTTTTTTTCTCAAACTGACACAATTGCACTGCTCTGTCAGAGTAGCAAGGCAGCCGTAGCCTTGCATTAGCATGCTACGTGGCGGGCGGGGTGACGAGTGGCTCATTGGATTAAAGAAACAATCAGGGATTAGAGCAACAGTGACTGAAACCGAGTGTTAGGAGAACAGGGTGAAAATGGGCATAATAAGGTGCGGTCGGTCAACTATATTGCATTGAGACCTCAAGGAACTGCTTCAACAAGTGAAAAGGGACATGGAATGTCCACTTTAAAGGGAAAAGTATTGAGCAGCTGCTGCATACTAGCAATATCTGAATGACTTTTGCTTTTTTTTTTTTTACAGGTGCAGGGTAGAGAGTCCAGCTGCTCCTGCCAACAGCCAGACCCCAACTCCAACCCGGGTCACCAGACACACCAGCAGGTGCATTCAGGCACAAGAAGCAGAAACGCATCCAGAACTGAGACCAGAGGTCACCCAGGTCAACCCAGAGGAGGAGGAGCTACCCACAAAGAGGCCCAAGAGAGGCGCTTGTCCCAAAGTGTCCAAAGTTGGAAAAGGGAAAAGGAAAACAAACGAAACTCGAGATTTGTCCATGACAGCTAGCGAGACGGCTGAAGCTAGCGAGGCGGCTGAGGCTAGCGGGACGGCTGAGGCTAGCGGGACGGCTGAGGCTAGCGAGGCGGCTGAGGCTAGCGAGGCGGCTGAGGCTAGTGAAGCAGAGAACAGCCAAGAGGAGGAAGAACTTCCTAGAACGAGGCCCAAGAGTGGCTCTTGTCCTAAAGTATCCAACGCTGAAAAAGAGAAACAGAAGACAAACAAAACTCTGGATTCAGCTGTTACGGCTAGCAAAACAGTTGAAGCTAGTGAAGCAGTTGAAGCTAGCGAGGCGGCTGGAGATAGTGAAGCGGTTGAAGCTAGTGAAGCAGTTGAAGCTAGCAAGACGGCTGAAGCTAATAAAGCAGTTAAAGCTAGTGAAGCGGTTGAAGCTAGTGAAGCGGTTGAAGCTAGCGAGACGGCTGAAGCTAATAAAGCAGTTGAAGCTAACGAGACATTTGAAGCTAGTGAGACATCTGGAGTTAGTGAAACAGCTAAAGCTAATAAAGCAGTTAAAGCTAGCGAGACGTCTGGAGCTAGCGAGACATTTGAAGCTAGTGAAGCAGCTGAAGCTAGTGAAGCAGTTGAGCCTAAGAAAATCACAAATGTCAGCAAAGAAGAGGAGGAGCTTCCAAGAATGAGGCCCAAGAGAGCCTACCATCCCAAATTGGCCAAGGAGAAACTAGAGAACCAGAAAACAGCTGAAATCCAAAATTCAGCAAAGACGGCTAACAAGATAGCTGAATCAAACGAGACATTCGGTGCTACCGAGACAGCTGAAGATGCCGAGAATGCTGAACCCAACAGCAAATCTGGCGCCAATGAAACGCGGGCAGCTAACGAGACTAAAGAAGCTACCGCTAGCAAGATACCCGAAGCTAGTGCAGTGGCAGGAGCTCACGAGGCGGCAAAATCTAACGAGGAATATGCAGCTGAATCTGTTGAGACAGTCGAACACGACGAGTTTCTAAATGATCCTGTGGAGGGAGTACAGGAACGCGCCGCTTGGGCCGTCCAGACCCCTAGGGGCCGTGGTGCCCCAAGAAGAGGCAGGAGGAGAAGGGCACCAGCGAGAAAGGCAACTCGTCGAAAGCCCGCTGCAAAGGCTAGTGTGTCTGAACACACCGAGTGTCTGGAGGAGGAGGAGGAGGAGGAGGAGGAGTGGGGGGGTGAGGGTGAGGGAAGTGGGGCGCAGCCAGGACAGACCGCTGTCGTCACGGAAGCAAAGTTAACAAGTCCACTATCCTCGCACATTCCAGTGGTAAACCTTTTTTTCTTCTTCACATTCTTGTGTACAACTGTCCTGTTTTCCTATGCTATTCCTTAGCATCTCAAAGCTGTAGGCTACACCTGAATATTATTTATTTATTTATTTAGAATTTTTTTGGTGTCCATGCATGAAATAATGTAAGAACAACAGCATTTATAGAAACTAGGGATGGCACCATCCAGTTTTTTCAGTCCCGATACCGATACCGATCCGATTCCAGAGTTAAATTAAGTTTTAAGTTAAATTTCAAAGTAAATGACAGACAATCTCTATTTTAGGACTTAAATGCATTTTATAAACCTGCTGCTGATAGTGTGGCCTGGGTAGGTTAGACATGGCTGATGCTTGACAGTAGACCTACACGTGTAAATTAATGTAATTGGATCAGCCCCATGGATCGGTTACAACTGTCCAATTGTCACCGATACCGATCCAGCTATTTAAGTCAGTATCGGACCGATTTCCAATCACAGTATCGTATCGGTGCCATCCCTAATAGAAACCATTGCATTCATGAATTGCCTGTAGACTTTTCATGTTCTGTACTTTGATGGCCGCCATTTGTGTTCAGCAGGACGGTAACCACGATGGAGCCACCTCATATCTTCAAAACAAGGAGATGCGGGAGGGCTCAGAAGCTGCCATGGAAGTCCACCAGTCACAAAACCGTGCTGGGGGTGAACACCCACCACAGAAGAAGACACGAGTAGTGGTGGAGGAGCCAGAGAAGAAGAGCGGGCCTGGAGGGGACAGTCAGGAGGGTGCTGGGTCATGTGGCATCATAAGTGGTGAGACCATAGACAGAACGGTAGAATTGATACATGTGCATCAATGTGGGGCTGTGCAATGAATCACATTTGAATGGACACTTCAATTTCGGCTACAAACAATTTTCAAATACAATATAATCGTTTAAAAAAATATATATATATTTTGCACATTAGTCTTGCAAGTTAAGTCTTATTTTGCGCATGCTCACGTTTGCGTTTCGCCCCCCGCAGGGTGAGACTGACAGATCAATGTGAAAAGTATTAAGGGACAGTTGAAGGTGTTTTCACTGTTAATTTATTTCACTGTTTTTTAGGTGCGTTAAATGCAACATCTTTCCAAAGTCAATGACTAATTATCTTAAATAATTGTGATTTTAAATATTGACCAAAAACGTTGCCCATATTGACCAAAACAATCATCAATGCATGCAGCAGATTATCTTGGTTTTAACAGACCCAAAATTCATTTAGTTTGGACACGCTTGGGTCATACGCGTCGTTAGGCCTGGACATTCGAGGCTAAAGCCCCGGATATTTGGATCAGATTGCAATAATGTATTTGTTACTCCTCCTGACTATTTAGCATAACGGCATAGCTGCGTGATTATACTCGACACTGCGCATCTTGCCGTCATAAGAATGCACCTCTACTTCACACACAACTCCTATCCTGACCAAACTCTAGACTGTTGTATTTGAGCAGTACAGATGCACAAGATGATGGTAGAACCAGCGTGGCTCTAGAATCACTTCTGTCAGTGCATAACACACTGCTCCAATTGAAGGATATATCCGTAATGGCTGTCAACATATTCCGAGATTGAGACGGCATACATTCCAGATGAAAATATGTCATAAAAGAGACATTTGTAATGGTATTAATAGTGATGATGACTTATACTCACAAATACCTAATAAAAAACCCTGGATATATGCGGCCGCACTTCCTACAGGTCACTGAGGCTGGTTTAAAGGCAAAAAAAAAGTAATTCTCGACAGCACTTGCTAATCTAAACAGTATCGCTCCACAGTCCTCCGCGGCGCCACCTCACACATCCAAATGCATTATAAAGCAAAGTGTAGCGCTACGGCTTATGTTTATCACATCAATTTATGTTCCTATATATGGAGCAGAGCGGTAAAATGGTGAATTGCAGGGATATATTTGTTGAATTAGACAAAAAGTGTATTCGCTTACATTTAGCTTCCAATAGCTGACTATACCTTTAAGTTGTTATATTTGGCAGCATCTCAGTGTGTGCGTGTGTGCGTGCGTGCGTGCGTGCACGTGCGTCAGTGACAGTGGTTTCAGGCATTAAGGAGGAGTCCAGTGGACACTGCAGTTCCACAACAGTACCAGAATCCCAGAAGAAGCTTCCGGAACCAGAAGAGAAATGTCTGGAACCGGGGAAGGTTTTACAACCAGAGCTATTTGTGGAACCAGAGAAAGTTCTTGAACCGCAGGAGAACATTCTAGAGCCAGGTATATACACTCTAGAACCAGGGAAACATTCTGATTTAGGAAGGGTTCCAGAACCAAATGAGGACGCGCCAGACTCCACCAAGGTAATTCAACCATGCAGTGAGTTTGTGCAAGCAGGGAACATTCCAGAGCCAGAAAGCATTTCACAAGAACAGAAGCCTGATCCAGCAGAGGCCATTGACGGTGTAGAGGACAGCGCTGATCCATTAGGTATGTTGTGATGAAGACGTGTTACACACACACACCAGATATGACATATCATGGGGCATGGATAACCCTGATAAAATAACACTGAAGTTTTCATTGCATTTTTCTGCTCAACTTTACCAAGACCAATAGGGGCTTCTAGTGGGCAATAGTATGATGCTCCATAATTGTGATCATGAGGATTAATACTGTATTTCCTCGGCTAAATTGAAATGTATTTGCAGGAACTGAGTTTATCCGCCTTGTGAATGCATTCCTCTGATTTGTGTCAGGTTGTCAACACCAGCAAGTTAGAAGCTGAAGATAACCACTGCAGGAGTCGGTCTCATCGACAGATGGTTCAGGTGAGTTATCCTAGTAGTGCGTGGTTTCAACTCCATGTCTCACTCTCAGCCTCTGCTGTGAAAAGTGTGTGTGTGTATATATAAGTAAAATGTGTGTGTGTATATATATATATTCATTCTTTATTTTTTATATTTCTTTTTTTCTTGACCAATTTCTTATGTATTTCATGATTCATTTAGATTTCTTTAAATAATGATATGAAACTACTGTGTTTCAGAGGCATTCTATATTGGAAAATGGCCAAAGCAAAGCCCTTTCACAAGCGGTCCTGAAAACAGACTCCAATCAATATGAAAATTGAAAAGGCAGAGCTCTTCACTTCAGCAATTGACAGATCGAGAATCAAGAAATGAGAAAAAAGAGGCATACTTAACATTACATGAGCAAGTGTAAATTGTAAAAGGGATTTAATCTTGTAAGAAACTAATATTTAGATTGACTGCTTATAAATTTTGTGTGCATGCTTTGGACATTAACTGATAACAGATAACGTAAGATAATTGTCACGACTAGGGTCCTGGTTTTGTTATTTGTGTTGTCCTTCTCTAGCTACAGCTGATTTCATAAGAGAATAATAAATATAATCTTCAAAACTGTCTTTGGCAAAGTTGTGACCTTTTGTACTGCTTGTAGAATATTAAGTTTTTTTTCTCCTGACACTGGTTGTCTGTCTCAAACATTTTGCATTAAATTAACGCATAAATCGTCAAATTTTGAGTTGATATCTCTTAATTGGCTCCCAATTCAATATGGTTCAAAGCAAAAAAAATTCTCAGACCATGATTATAGGCATCAATGAATACTGACTATAGTCTTAGGCATTGCATGGATTGGCCCCATTGTATATTTCAGATCTCCTTATGTTTTATCACATTTCTAGGTCCCTTAGATCGTCCAACCAGTTTATTTAATCTGTTCCACAGTCGCGTTTGAGAACCAAGGGTGATCGTGTCTTTTCTGTTGTGGCCCCGAGGCTGTGGAACGATCTTCCTTTATCAGATCATCTTCCACCACTGAGACATTTAAATCTCTTCTAAAAACACACTTGCACTCTTTAGCGTTCGAGTAAGTTCTGGGACACTGTGCTAAAACTGTCTTGTTTGTTGTGTATTGTGTTTTATTGTTTTATTTAATTTATTAATTGTTACTTGCATTGATGTGTACAGCACTTTGGTCAGCATTGGCTGTTTTTAAATGTGCTTTATAAATAAACTGACCTGGCTTGATTTAGGAAAAATCAATAGGATTAATATACTGTTTAACCTTTCTTGCTCAATTATTGCAAGGTGAACTCATTTCATAGTAACCACAATCTTTGTTTGAAACTGGTAAGGCAGTTGCTTTTTTAACCATTGCATCACACTAAACACTTCGGATTTTACCCCGGCCTTTAGAGGGCAGCAAGCCGCCGCACCTGTTTCCAGCCTGCCGTAAAGTCAGAAAGACGAAAACGCAAGTTTCCATGGAGATTGGACATGGCGTCAGGTAAGTAACCATTATTGAGATACGAAAATGTGAAATAGTAAATCCACGTACTTTAATATTTACAGCAACTATTATATTGTAATATCCCATAACGAACTATCGACAGCCTCTCAAGGTTTGTAAATGAATTACTCAAATGTTCCCGCTAGCCGCAGTACTGGTAATGCTAACTGGTTCATGTTCACACAGTATGATGGCATGTTTGTGGAAAATCACTTTATGTGTGTCATTGCAGGGAAGCAACAGATCGTATCCTTCCAGTAGTAGCCTGTGTGTTTGTCATATTTAAACGTAATTCTTTTCCTTGCCAATGTGATGTTGACGTCTCCTTGACTAAATGTCCTCTTGTAGCTGTCCTCTGCTCCATTGCAGGTTCTCCTGTATCTCAACTGCTGGTATTTTGCGGCTTACATCCTGGCTGATGCTCTAATGTTCATCTACAAAGGTTTGGGAGCTAGTTAACAGGTGTTGTACCCTAGTCGCTGCGCCATAGGTCTTTATTACAGTCATAGCTGACTTTGTGTGTGTGCGTGTGTGTAGGGATCTTGCTACCCTACCCTTCAGGTAATCTGATCCTAGATGTGGTCTTGCTACTTCTCTTCCTTGGTCTGGAGACTATCCGGCTCTTCTATGGTGAGATTAAAGTCCACAACACACCTTTTTATATGATTCATATTCCTAGATTGTGATCAGATTGCCTTTGCAAATTCTGTTTTCACTAGTTTATCATTAAGCAAACAATTCCACTTTTGAAACTATTTGGGACCTGGTTAGAACCCCCTACCATTCTGCATCAGGTTGGATAATATTACTAATGGTATTGATAGATACCTATCGGCACCACCTTTGTTCTGAACAACTTTGAATGGACTCCCACAGAGCTGTTATGGTAGAGCTTTCTCATTTAGGGTGGTCTTGCTAGGCTAGATCTCATAGCAAAATGAAACAGAACATCTATTCAGGTTAGTATGTGCTCATACACCACATTTGGAAATATTCCTCCTCAAAATAGTTTTTATTTAATGAATATTAATAAATGTAGGCTACTGCTCAATCCAGTCATTTTCTGTTGACATCTGACAGCATTGTGTGCCCCCTCTAGGCTGGAAGGGGAACTTGTGTGAGCGCTCTCTGGCGTCCAGCGTGTCTATGCTAGTCCTGCTGCCATGTGCAGCGCTGGCCGTCTACTTCCTGCTGCTGCAGACGTTCGTCCTGCGGCTGGAGTTCATCCTCAGCGCCATCCTGCTCTGTTTCTACACCCTGGAGCTGCTGCTGGGACTCATCGCCATGTCTGCCTTCTGCAGGTGAACCCTAGCCTGGTGTAGCCAGACCCACAATGCACCGGGTGAACACGGTCTGGAGACGCTCCATTGGGAAGTGTTCGCAGTTATTGCCTTCTACTGGGCGTACACCACCTCTGGTTAATTTAGAAACTATTGGACAGCATTTAACCAATCGGCGTGGTTACAACTGTTTGTATCACCTCATCTAGCTCTACCACCATTTAGAAACAGGCTTGACTTTAACCTCACCTCAGTAACCCACCCTGATTGGACCACCAGCAGGGTGGCTGTGAAAACGCTAATGCGAACAGGGTTTCCAGACTGTAATCTCAGCAAAAGAAATTGAGCAGAGAGCAATTGTCGGGCGGAGTCAGGCTAGATGAAACCACCACACCAAAACAAACACAACATTTGGGTTGAATCATGGAATATCAAGGAATTGTATTCGCAGCATTTTAGAATTATTGTTGGCATGTTACATTTTCAGATGCATCAATAATTCTTGATGTGATTGGTCTGAATATTTACACAAGTAGTACCTATGTGAAATATCATGATATACATTTTCAGTTGTTTATCTGGCTTTTATTGGCTGTCCCTTTCACACAGATCGATCAGATAATAGGTCGTGGGGAATTTTACTTTGAGTGGGAACCCCTGTCCTGTTTAATAAAAAAAGTAATTAGGATTTGGTTACTTTTTGGGTAATTGTTCTACATGTGAAAGATGCATATCATAATCCATTGTTGTTTTTTGTTGCTTGCATAGGACAAAGGTGTACTGAAGTGCTGGTCGGACATCTTCTCCAGCAAACTGTCAGGATTTCGACTGAACTGCCTTGACAGTGAACAATTCTTCATGCCCCTTAACGTACATGTATACAACGATTTCTAAAGACATCAGTGGGGCAACAGGCATGGCTCCTTATGTGGGGCACGATGTCACCACCTGGTGGACAGTTGGGGAACCTTGGCTAGCTCCTTCATTCACACTTGTTTAGATGGAGGTGAATTGTTGTGGAGTGATGCTGCTGTGGACATGAGCACTAGACAACAGACTAGGGCTGCCGCTGAGATGGAGACACTGGGGCAGTGGGTGGTGAACAGGGGTCCCAGCTGCACCTCAGACTTCCTTGGTCACGTCGTCCTGTAGCTTTCACCATCGGCAACTTTTTGCACAATTACATTCTGTCAGCCTGGATGCATTACTCATTGTGTTTTGCCAGATCAGAACCTGTTGCATTCTAACCATCCTGGAAGGGTTGTTTTCCACCCTCCACAAGGTTACTTACTCCTCTTCTTCAAGGAGAAGAGGAAGTAAAGGAGGGTGTCTGTTTCCATCTTAATGTAGCGCTTTTATACTGTAATGTCACACAGTGCTGTATATATACACTTATTTTTTATTACATATTTTGAGTAAAGTATGTAATTTGCTTTTGTGAGTAAGACAATTATACATGTTCAGGTGCCGTTGAAGGCTGGCCAGAAATACCATAATATGTTTCGATAGGTCCCCTGATTTGCCAGAAAAGCAGACAAACTGGAATCTGGTCAGGGCCTCTGGTGTCCTCTGCAGCTCTGACGTAGTGCCTACGGGCACAACAGATAAACATTTTAGTTGTAACCTCTATAACCGCAAACTGGTGGGGTTGGGAACTATGCCTCACAGACAAATGCCAGTGATAAACCTCTAGCAGGAATACCACATTGGGCCTGAGTGTTGAGCCCAGACCATCTTATTTCTGGGTTTATACCTGGGGAGCTCAGACACCTAGGCTAAAAGATATGCTCGACCGGCACGAAGAGCGACGATAAATATCCAATTTGTAGACTCACCCGTCTACAGCACTCAGAAGGGAATGTTTATCAGATCAGTAACAGTGTTGGGCAAGTTACACAGGAATAGTAATGTGTTACTAGTTACTACTACTAAAAAAAGTATTACTTTACTTAATACTGGGTTTTAATTAGTTAGTAGAAACTAGTTACATTACTAAATTATTACTTTCACAATCACTACCCTGCCTCGCCCCTTAAAAGTTACAACCTGTGTAGCCAGCTAATTGTAGAATTGAATCTTCTTTATTTGAACAGTAATGAACCCTAGGAGTCAACAATCAGCCAAAGTGAAAACATGTTTGCTAGGACCAGAAGTCTCCTCCTTGTAACGCAGTAACTATTAGTTACTTGGATTAGTAATTGTAATAATATTACTGCTTTGGAAATAGTAATTAGTTGACACACACTACTAGTTACTGAAATAAATAATATTACAGTAATTTATTGAGTAGTAATATTACAGTGATTGTCACTGATCAGCAACTGCTGGTGTGTTGTTGGTTACTTGGTGAATAATATCGTAGGCCTATGCCTACTCCTCCATTTATTGATAACTGGCCAAACTCTGTAGAACCACAATACCCACAATACTCAGGCGGACGTTGATTGGACTAGACCAGCGATGGGTTACGTGGCACTGATGAGTGTGCGCAGACTCAGACGACTTCTGAACCCGGCAGGAAGATGGTCGCCGTCAAAATGCAATCGTGTGTGTTGTCATTTTTACTTCTGAATGTTTTCTGCAGTTTAGTCTCGTCCTTGTACTTCCATATCGGAGAAACGGAGAAGAAATGTTTCATAGAAGAAATCCCGGACGAGACTATGATAATCGGTGAGCCACAGACAGAGTTTAGCGTTAGCTCGCTAACTTCAGCTAATAGGCTAATCGCTAGCTTCAGTAAACTCCTAAAACATGCTTCATTATCAACTGATCATTTACATTTTACCCATTTAATGTATGTTTACATTTAGATATATGTTACACACACACACACAGTACACGTCACATGTAAAAGCTGTCAAAAATTGCTTCGCGCTCCAGGTAACGGGGTACAAAGTGCTTTATATTGAAATTACACCTAAATTATATCTGAGCACTGTGCGTACTGTTAAGTAAGAAAATATCTATCTTGAGTAGATCCCCTTTCTTCATAAAACCCTCAATGTGTAGTATTTGCGTCATGTGTCACCACCATACGGAAGATAATGAAACTGCATTGCTTAATGTAGGAACGTGTTTTACAACCATATGGACAGTATAAGGGTTTTTGTTGACTGTGGCTGAAATAGTCTTATTTTTGCCGCAAAGATCCCATGTTTCTCTGGGTGCTTCTAGAAATATGGGCAGATATGTGTCATTAGAAAGTTTATTTTAATAGTATTGAATTGGATTTGCTCAGCTTCAATAATTGCATTGAAAAACTGATTCTGAATATCATATTCGAAATGTAATTGATTTGCTCTTAAACAATTTGACCTCACTGAATAATCAACTTGTATACTTCAACATTCAGTTGTCACGATGTGTGTCTCCGTAAACGGAAATTGAACTTGGAAACTAAATTTGAATGATAACTGAATGTGTAAGTAAGTATATGAGTTAAATTTCCACTGAGGTCAAATACAGTTTCAGAGAAAATACATTCTATTTAATGTATGATATGATCAGGTTATCAATGCAATTCTTCAAGTTGAGCAGTATTTCTTGACACACATTTCTTCCTATACAGAATCACTATAAAGATTGGATGATGATGTTGCATTCCGGGGAGTGGTTATAATACATCTCTAAAGGTTCTAACAAACCTCACAACTGAGATGACAGCAGAAATGGCGAGGAAACTGCTGCATTGTGACAAATGCTGTAGCTACTTGGTATTGGTAGTGCAACAAATCCATGTCATGTTCAGTTATGCCTGAGGTTGTGACAGTTGCAGTACAGGATTAGTTCATAGATAACACTGTCTCTGTGTCTATACACATTTGTGTACAGTGGATTCTGTCAAAACCGCATTTTGGGAATAATTGTGTGCTTGTATATGGGGAGGTAGAGTTATATACAAAGAATAATTCAGACAACTAACTTCTTTACCACTCTATCTCTTATAATGGCATGCTGCCATTTCCCGTAGCCCTCAATGACAAACATTTGTCTCTCAATTTGTATGAATATCTGTATAAGAGTAATTCATATGTATCTAATCTCCTTCCTGGTCTATAACTCAGCTGTCAAATGTCGTGACAAAAGTTGTGATTACCGATTATGACATATGTACTTTCTTAATGGAAGTCACTTTGGATAAAATCTTCTACTAAATGTTGTAAATGTAAATAATGCTTAACAACTTTACTTCAAACTGGAGGCTTTGTGGTGATTGGATGCAGAATGTATCAAATTAACCACCACATTATTTACAGATGTTTTGAATGTATAAATGACCTAATCATACTTTTAAATGTCTCTCTAATAAAGCTTTAGTCATGTCTCTGTAGACGTGTGACTGTTGTTCTGTGGCTGAGCCCGTGTTATCATACCTTGTCTTGTATGTTCCGAGGCTATAATTTGGCCTCTCCCTCCCTCTCCAGGAAATTACCGGACACAGTTGTATGACAAACAAAGAGAGGAGTATCTGCCAGCCACTCAGGGCCTGGGCATGTTTGTAGAAGTCAAAGATCCAGACGAGAAGGTAATACCATCTACTGTACACTGTATTCCAATATCATGGAGGAGCAAACTGCAGAACCGCTCCATTTGAACCCCAGTCATGTGTTGCTCCTAGGTGATCCTGTCCCGTCAGTATGGCTCTGAAGGCCGCTTCACCTTCACGTCGCACACCCCGGGAGAACATCAGATCTGCCTGCACTCCAACTCCTCCAAGTTTGCCCTGTTTGCTGGCGGTATGCTGGTGAGTTGTAAATCGTCACTGGATAAATGCTGTGAAGTGTTATGCTCCGTGTTGAAGTCTTCCACTGCTTATTGCAAGTTTGGAGAACATTCTGATCTGATTGTGTGTGTGCGTGCGCGTGCGTGCGTGTGTTTAGAGGGTTCACCTGGACATCCAGGTGGGGGAACATGCCAATAACTACGCTGAGATCGCTGCCAAGGACAAACTGACAGAGCTGCAGCTCAGAGTGAGGCAGCTCGTGGAGCAAGTAGACCAGATCCAGAAGGAGCAGAACTACCAGAGAGTGAGTGTGTTTGTGTGTGTGTGTGTGTGTGCGTGTGCGTGTGTGTGTGTGTGTTAGAGACTCTCGATGATCTCATCTTCAATGATAGGGTAATTATTATTATTATTTTTTTGTTTTGTTTTGTTCAGTCAATCAAATTAGTTTTTAACGTCTAAACAATCTTGTCTCACAAATTCTAAACGGCAGGTAAGACTGTGACTGTGTATGAGAGGCACAGAGAGGCCGTGGCCATTGGGCAACTCATCAGTTAAAAATATATTAGCCATACATGTATCCCATTATAATGACATGGACGTCACAGAGGGTCCATTTTTATATATATTACAGTATATGTTGACGTCACAGAGGGTGTGTGTCCATTTATATATACAGTCTATGGTGACGTCACAGAGGGTTTGTCCATTTATTTGCACAGTCTATGGTGACGTCCAGCCCAGACCTGCCCAGGTAATCCCTCCGGTGTGAGCTAGCTAACAGGGCGTGGTGTAGAGAGAGAGTGCTCATATGTGAAGACTGTGTGTGTGTGTGTGTGTGAGAGAACACCTTGGTGTCTGGGGTTCTCAGCTGAAGGTCCCCATAGCTTCTTAACCATCCTGAGCTGATCGTTGCTTCCGTCCTGTGTGTTCCCCAACACTGTATACTAACACGTCTGGCCAAATAAATCCATGAAATAAACCTGACAGAAAATGTCAGTGCTCTATAACTGCTGTCACAAACCCCAGATGAAGCTACTTCCAGGGTTCCCACTGGATAAAGGATTTTAAAAAGGCTTTTTTAATGCGGTGTATATAATTTGTATGGGACAAATAATGGAATATCAGGGAGTTTGCTTTGCAGCGTGTTTAAAGTTTATTTGCCATACATGAAAATGTTACTATGTGGTATTACATTTTTTTGATATCTCAACAAATCTTGAAACTATTGCTTTATTAGTGTTTACATGAGTAGTAAGTAACGATCACGTTAATTTTCATTTAGTTTGTCACCATGGCTGTCCCATTTACACAGACCTTCTGTTCTTCCTCTCATGGACGTTCAGATGTTTAGAAGTCTGGGGTGGGAACCATGTTCTTACGCGGTGTTCCAGTCCCCTCCAGATGTTTAGAAGTCTGGGGTGGGAACCATGTTCTTACGCGGTGTTCCAGTCCCCTCCAGATGTTTAGAAGTCTGGGGTGGGAACCCTGTTCTTACGCTGTGTTCTGCATCTGTCTGTCATGTGTCCCAGTATCGTGAGGAGCGTTTCCGCCAGACCAGCGAGAGCACCAACCAGCGCGTGCTGTGGTGGTCCATCGTCCAGACCCTCATCCTGGTGGCCATCGGATTCTGGCAGATGAGACATCTAAAGAGCTTCTTTGAGGCCAAGAAGCTTGTGTAGCACCCCCTGCAGAAAGCCCATGCTCATTTTTATTTGTGTGTGTGTGTGTGTGTGTGTTCATTCAGTGCGGAGAAGAGGCAAAGCACATCCAGGTTATGTTGGGATGACAGCAAACCCACCCCTATGTCCTCATTCAGTGTGATGTTGTTTTTGTTCTTTGCCCTATGTGCAATCTGTCCCTCAGCTTTAGAGACTACTAAAGTTAGCTGTGTTTATTTAATTCTTTATTTCATTCTGTTTGTTTATATTGAATTTGGCCTTGGCCCTTTTTTACTTGATTTTAGTTTGTCCTAAGTGAGGGACAGATTACAACCACATTCTTTTCTATAAAGGTTATTTTTACAACACTGGGATGCAGTCTTTACCAGGCAGACGAATATTTTACCTATGAGCTTCAAACACTGCACGCGAGTGCGTGTTCACGTGTGTGTGTGTGTGTGTGTGTGTGTGTGTGTTTGTCCTTTATGTTTCCTGTTGAATGGTTTGACTGTGCTTTGGGCTGTTTGTACTGCAGCACATGTTACTGGCCACTAGAGATCTTCAGTTGTTAAGAGATACATGGAATAGGTGTGTTTTTATAAGATGACAGATGTGTTAGCATATGTATCTGTGCTTGTGTGAAGGCATGTGATTGACTTTCTGATCTGGGGTCTTTTCCAGCAGCATTTCCGCTTATACTCTGCTGAACATTCTCACACTTACAATGTAATCATTTGATGAGTGTTATGTTGAGTCATTGTGAAAGCTAAAACCATAGTACCAGACTTTGCATTGACTTAACATTCAAGCAAGCAACATTCATACTGTCACAGCCTGCCAGTGCTTAATGGATGGGGTTTTATCTGACAATGCCCATTGTGGAAAGACCTGGCTCTGTGGAATCCTGCCTGTTATGTTGGTATGGTGTGCACGCAAGCTATGTTTTTGTCTAATGTGAATGTATATGTCTGTATGTCCAGGGATTTGGAAACAGAGTAGAGGGTTGTGTCTTGAATGAAATCTAGAAGATTCTGAATTAATTATATAAAATATTCAATGATAATGATCCAGCATTTAATAATACCAGACAAGATGAGCCCATTTAATTTTTTCAGCAAGTGTGAAATTGAACAGAACATTGTTCAGAGCTGTTCATGTGTGTCATCTTGATCAAAACATTGCCCTTCATCTACATTTGTTTGGCACATTCTGTAATTATTTGTGTACGATATTTCTCTACCATATGCTTCTGTTCAGAAGGGTTTTGAGCTTCACTAACTTGGTTTCTAGTTAATATGAATGTCTTCTCTTAGCTCCTTATGTTATTTGTACTATGTTAACTGAAAGAAGGTTAACATAGGACAGTTTTCCTATTAAAATAAGTTTGCCTTGGCCTTTGATGACCACTCTGTGCACCATGGTTTCTGTGACTGGCTCATGCCAGAAGGTCTTGGATGTTTTTATTTTTATTTTTTTGTTTTAAAATGTTTGCAAATCCTCAGGTGGAGAAATTAAGTCACTGATTCAATTATTGATGTAATGCATGCAGTCTAAATTGTTGGTCATTGATTAAGAGAGCTCTATGTTAACCATAAATAATACAGTGTATAGATTATACAGTAGTCTGATTTGTTAGACTGAAAACCAACCCAGAACCTTAATGTGTTAGGATTGACAATTAGGATTTATGTTACAAGTGAGAAATCAATCTTTGCTAATCTGGTGTAATTGCATTAGGTTTGTTGTTGGTTTAGAGAATAATGGACAGACATAAATAAAAGGATACATTTGAGGTTATATCCTTGTTTTCTTTTCTTCTTTGTTTTAAACATTGTGATTAAGTTACAAACATACCTCTGTTCAGTAACATTTGTTTTCCCTTCTTTTTGCTGAGAGAGGTTTCATGCTTTAAAAAATCGTGTTCTCTTAAAATCAGTTTTAAAATTGCCTTAAAAAATAAAACTACAGATTTTACTCAGTTGCTTTGCTATTAATCTCAATTTGTTACATATATTTTCACATTACGAGTAATTATGCTAAAGTATATAATTTTGCTTGTATTCATTTTGTTAAAAATATAACTACCACCATAGATATTGGAATATTTGTTTCCAATATATTTAGTACCATCGTCTTGATAGGACCAATAATTGCCTAACCCCGGTTTCCATCCGGAGCGATATATAGACGTACATTTTTTACAGTCAGTTTCTGATATTTTCCAGCATGTCGTTTTAATTAAATTCGTCTAGTCTCTTTTTCTGTCGCTTAATTTTTTTCGCTTGGAATAAGTATTAAATATGTGACGTTTGGAGACCATGTCGTTGCACAAATAGAACATATACGTTTCGTTTTCAAGCTGAGAAGTGTTGCAGATTCCCGTTATGCTACGTGTCAGCTAGCGGCTACTGTATATGGAGGCCAATAGCTTCTTTTGGCTTAAGTTCTGTGTCTGTCTGTTTTCCTCAGTACTGTAGAGGAGACATCATGTAGAAGTGTCTGGTTTTAAAATGGCACGATGGGATATTTATATATTTAATAACCTAGTTAATATTATGAAATAGTGAAGAATACCAACCGGTTATTGGTTATTTTTTATGAATTAAATATTTGATCTGTTTTCATCATCAAAGCTCTGCTGGGATTACGGTAGTTGTGATTTAAAAATGATGTACTCATCGTCGAGAAGAAAACCTGTCCTCTATTTCAAAGACGAGAGAAGGTAAGAACTACGTTTATCCTACCCAATAAAGTTGAGTTGAGAAGAGTTTGAGTTGGAAATAGTGGTTTATCAAATAAAGTATTGTTGATTTTGCCTAACATCATAGCAACACAATCTTTTTTTTTTAATTACAATACAATATGTGTTTTTCATGTTTTTAAAACAACTCATAGTCATATAATTTGTTGACTTCACAAGAGATGAGACTTGTAGAGAACCACGTCCAGCTGAAAGGTCTACAGAGTGAGTACTAGTGTGTGTGTGAGGCTTTACTGTATTGGCTGATGACGACGGTCATTCCTAATGCATGTTAGGACAGGACAACTCATTTGGTCTGCTTACAGATCTCCAAATTTAGTTTGGTAACCTGTTGAATACATTTCGACCCCAACTAGATGTTTCAGATGGGATAGAACATCCAGATAGCTTATTATACCTGTATGCTATACTTAAGTTATTTAGATATTCACCATCCAGTGCTAATCACATTATCTTGGTAGAATATATGTATTACTTGTAGCACACACCTTTTATATATATATATTGATATAATATATTACTGCAGTAAAGAGAAAACATTTTCTTATTATTTTGTCTTAACATAACTAACAATTGTCTTAACAAATGTGTATATAACACCCCTATCATATTTCTGCAGGATTTTTATTGTCTTTGCACCGCCTTGTCTTCTAACTAATAACTATTTGTTTGCATTTTAGAAACTGAAGCTTGTTTTATTTTCTGTCTCATGCAATAACAACCTCACCTAAAAACAAATCCCTCTTGGTTGACATTTGACTTCTATGTTCCAGAGGCGTACCTTTATCACTCTGATTGTGTTCATGCATATTATTGTATATCGTTGTTTTGTGTAGCTTTCCCTTATCTAAAACACGAGCTTCATCGGTTTAAAATAATTAAACTAGTCACTGGTGTGCAGTAAAGCCATTCCCCATGACATCTTGTGATGTGATAAACAATGAAAAGATGTGTTGTGGTCAAAGTGAGGTTTATAGAATGCTACTCGAGCCTGGGTTTAATGCATAGACTGCATATATAAATGGACAAGCCCTCTGTCACCCGTACGCTTTCTCAAGAACGGGTTTGAAGACACCGCCATCTATGCAGCACCTGACTCCACCTATAACACCACTGTGTCCATTATAATGGGATACATCTACATGTATGGCTTGAATGTTTTATTAAAGGATGAGTTATAAAAAAAATGAACCTTACTACAGTTGTCATGAACCAGGAGACTAACTATAGAGACCAAAACCGTGTTTTAAACCAGGCTGTAAACATGTTTATTTCTTATAAACAGTCTGGCATTTTAACATGGCAGTCTATGGGGGTTGATTCTTCTTCTTATTCTTCTTCTTCTTATTCCTCTTCTTCTTCTTCGCAGCCGGTCTCAAGTGGCCATTTGAGGTACTGCAGGGTTTGGCAATTTAGCTTTGTGTTGGTTTCTCAGTACTGGAGGTTCCCCGCTTGGTGTTCGCATGAATATAGGACCACAGTGCAGCGTGGTGTATGCGCCACTACAGTAGAAAGACAGTGTCCCACTCCCTGTATGTGGCACTTGTCTTCTCTCCGCTCAAGATCAGTCCACAGACTTGATCATTTCATTGGACCACGAGGTTTACCCCACAATGTGTCCCTAGGTTCCTGTCAAGATGGTGTACCGTCTACAAGCTGTTTGGACTCTGCATGGTCCTAGTGCTGGTCTCACTATTCTGGCTCCAGTTCAGCTGTTCGGGAGACTTGAGCAGGGCGTCGCTGGAGGACAAGCCACTCCACCATCAGCAGCAGCAGCAGCCCCTGTGCCCGCCGGAGAGCCCCGTGTCCGCCTCGGACGACCCCACCTGGGGCCCTCACAAGCTGGCGCTGATCGTGCCGTTCCGAGAACGCTTCGAGGAGCTGCTGGTGTTTGTGCCCTACATGCACGCCTTCCTCAACGGCAAGAAGATCAGACACCACATCTTCATCATCAACCAGGTGGACCACTACAGGTGGGGCTTCTGTCCACCGTTGGTGTGGGCCTGGTCTGTTATAGATTAATAGCTGGCTAATATAGGTATGATGACAATAACGATTAAAGGTATAGTCGGCGATTGTAAGATAGTGTCATATTGTCAGAATCATCAAATATCTTATCTGCTATCTTGCTGATCTCTTTGTGTGTTTAAAAGATAACCCAGCACTTCTACACAGCCCGTGCTTCATAAACAGGAACACAAACAAAGTGGCAAACACCACTCACAACAATGCCCTAGGTTTCGCAATGCATTTCAAATGGTTGTGGGCGGAGCTTCTGAGGGATCACCCTGCGGCGTTGAAGGGAGAGACGTTATTGTTTTTGATTTGGGTTCAAAAGTTAGCAATTGTTCTCCGGAATGTCAAACCTCACTAATGGCTATAAGATAACTGCCCATTCATAAAAGCCTTTAGCTAACTGTACAACCACACTGGTAACTAGAATAAAAATAAAGCAACCGGTATGAGAGGCAGCGTGTGGATTATTGTGTGCTGTCTGTGCTCCAGGTTCAACCGCGCGTCTCTGATCAACGTGGGCTACATGGAGAGCGGCAACAACACAGACTACCTAGCCATGCACGACGTGGACCTGCTGCCCCTCAACCCCGCGCTGGACTACGGCTTCCCCGAGGAAGGGCCCTTCCACGTGGCCTCGCCCGAGCTGCACCCCCTCTACCACTACAAGACCTACGTAGGGGGCATCCTGCTGCTCACCAAGAGGCACTACCACATGGTAGTCACACACCCCCCCCCCCCCCCCCCCTTACTGGCTCCCAGGCTTTATTGCAGCCAAACAGAATTCACCTGTTGACCACTAGCGAGCTTAGTCAGCGTGCAGAATGTTGGATCTTGTCTGTTTGCAGTGTAACGGGATGTCCAACCGCTTCTGGGGTTGGGGCAGAGAGGACGACGAGTTCTACAGGAGACTCAGGAAAGCTGAACTTCAGGTGGAGGCCGTTTTCATTGACCTGGTTGTACGGTGTATTTCTGTAAGAGTTTATTGGCCATGTGAGACCTGCCAGCTCCAAATTCACTTTCTCTTTGTCCAGCTGTTCAGACCCAGCGGCATAACAACCGGCTACAAGACGTTCCGCCACATCCATGACCCAGCCTGGAGGAAGAGAGACCAGAAGAGGATTGCATCCCAGAAACAGGTAAAACTGCACGGCGCAGGGCAGGACAGGACAGGACAGGGCAGGACAGGACAGGGCAGGGCAGGACAGGACAGGACAGGGCAGGACAGGACAGGGCAGGAAAGGACAGGGCAGGACAGGACAGGGCAGGACAGGACAGGACAGGACAGGGCAGGGCAGGACAGGGCAGGACAGGACAGGGCAGGGCAGGAAAGGACAGGAAAGGGCAGGACAGGGCAGGACAGGGCAGGGCAGGGCAGCAACAACTCAGAAACAAAGCTACACAGCCACAGCAACAGCACGTAGAGCTAGCTTCAACGTTTCACATAAGGTCGTTCAGTAGGGCTCTGTGGTGTCTCGCCACAGGAGCAGTTCAAGGTAGACCCTGCAGGTGGGCTGTCTAACCTGCAGTACGAGGTGGTGTCCAGACAGGAGCTGGCCATCAGTGGAGCACCATGCACCATCATCAACACCAAGCTGCAGTGTGACCACAGCCACACCCCATGGTGTCTTCTGACCTAGAGGTGGATGGTCCCGGTCCGGTTCAAACTGTTCTGAAAGGAAACACCCCAGCAGACGTGTTTGATCGTGATCGAGAACAGAAGGACAAAGATGTTGTTGAAATCAATCCATTCCATGCGGAGCCGGGCTAGACAGGTATGGTACGTTAACTGGCATTAAATGTCTAAAGGCTGTTTTATTTTTTAAATTAAAATTCTGGGGTTTGTGCAAATGTAACTATTAAGTATTAGGGTGACTGTCAAACTGCATCAAGCTAAACGGGGCTGTTTTGCTGTGCCTGCCTGCTACAATACAAGCTAGCTAGCTGAAGAAGGCATTAGATGGGCTCTGTTCCTGCCTGCTACAATACAAGCTAGGTGGAGAAGGCATTAGATGGGCTCTGTTCCTGCCTGCTACAATACAAGCTAGCTGGAGAAGACATTAGATGGGCTCTGTGCCTGCCTGCTACAATACAAGCTAGCTAGCTGGAGAAGACATTAGATGGGCTCTGTTCCTGCCTGCTACAATACAAGCTAGCTAGCTGGAGAAGACATTAGATGGGCTCTGTTCCTGCCTGCTACAATACAAGCTAGCTGGAGAAGGCATTAGATGGGCTCTGTTCACATAAGACTGAGGTGAGCCAAACCAGTCCAAACACAAAAGAGGTCAAAGGGCATTGATGGGCATGAATCTGCACATAGACAAATGAATAAATCTGTTTTTTATTTTTTTGACTGGTTGTCTTTGGTGATGGGATAATTCATAATAATCCATTTTTTTTCAGTATTTATATTCATTGGTACGATAATTATTAAAACGCACAGGGTCATGTCCATCATGGCTTATTGTGAGAATGTCTTAGAATGAAGTTTAGGATGGATTGGAAATCCTGAATGGACCTTTCAAACTCCAAATAGACTGCATTAACTTTCACATTACCATTTGACCCCATCCACTGTAACACAGCATGTGAGGCTTTAGAAGATATCCTGTAAATCATCTGTTATCTCTCCACTGTAACGTAAAACAAACCCTTTTAGATTTGAGCCAATGTCTATTTTGGCTGACATTATGGGGACATTATGAATATCAAATGTACTTTATAAGAACATATGCTCACTCCTGTAATTCCAAAGTTTTACATTTCTAAAGTTCAAGAGATGCCTGCAGTGTGACTGGAATGCATTTATATTAGACTTTTATTAATATTATAAATGTTTCTGTTTATTTAATTGGCCTCTATTTTTTATATACATTTTTTTTTTGTGCACATTGTGGACGTTATACATCAACCTAATGATGGTGGTACTTTCTAGATCGGTCCGATCTAGAAAGTACCACCATCATTAGGTTACATCTTGGAAATGTCAACACAACAGGGGAAACATTTTCAAACTATATAATATAATATATATATATTAATATATATATATATATATTTATTTATTTATTTTTTTTTCTCCATTATCTCTATTGCTTCTAACTATTCTGAGGCCATTTTCAGAATAAGAAAAAGTGTGTAATGTGCGTTCAGACAGTAAAGGCAATACTATTGTTGACACTGTATTTCAACTGAAGCTACGCTGAAAACCTATAACATGCACGCCTGACATACTTTAATATCCCAGACAGTAAACACTAGAGGGAGTAAGAGAGCCGTCTGAATTGCCCATTCAACCGATTTATTTTACATTACTCCACTAACCTACAATAAAAGCTGTAACAGGATTTCCTCACCAGTGCGTGGAAATTGTAAGAATTGTAAACCTTGATGGTTTCAATGTATGTGGAATTGTTTAAATGGAAACTCAACACCATATTCTAGAGAGTCTTTAAATTGTGTTGGAGAACATTGCAATAACAAGTGGGGGGCTTAATTAAGCATGATAAGCCCAGCAGTTTACACAATTAGAGTTTTAGTGCAATTTTGTGAAGAACTAAACTATCCCGGACTCAATGCATTCAGAGTATTTTCGGGGTACTTACATTTGCTTTGATTTTCTCCCTCACTTCCCAAAGTCTTAATCACATCTGTTGTCTGCCACCGTGTGAAATGTCTGTTTATAAATGGTCCTGTTACTTTTTCAGTAGGCTATAGTCACTATAGCCTGTAGTTATAGTGTCTGATGAAAGCTCTCTGCTCATATGGGCCCTATAGCAGTTGTATGACTTGCTCAAATGGCTGCATTTGGGTTTCTATTGTAATATCTAATCTGTTTCTGTTCGTAAGCATATTGATTGTAATGTTGTTGTTTTTTTTTACCATCCCCAGTGAAAGCAATGGCATAATTTAATGTGGGATTTGCTGAAACAGCTGTTTGTTGAGTTTATTTTAAATTTGTTTTGCTAGTGTACAAACTAATAGCATTCATAAAGCATATGCATTAGCCTATGTTTTCTGAAACCACATTGGGAAAATCAATGAAAAGGTCAGTTGAAAGTAAAAATCAACGTGACCGCTTTCGGTGTGGACTAGCGTCTACTAGTTGAGTTGTATGACCAGACAGCGCCACCAACCGGCTATAGGCCTACAGTAAATGAATGTTAGCCTCAAGTCTGTGATAGCCATTTATGGATTGTTTAACACGGTTATGCTATGTACATGTAAAATATGCAATATTTATATAAAGCTTTGGATTTACAAAAACTGTGGGAATCATTATCGGTGTTGCTTGAGGGTTATGTTGCCGTGTGTGTGTGTGAACAATGTGAACAATTAATTCCAAAGATAGTCTAGTTTATGTAGCTATATCTACGTTGGAAGCCAGCCCATATGGCAGTGTTTCCCGCAGCTTATTTAATGTTAGGTTAATTTCATGTGTGAGTTTTCACAGTCTGCTGTTGGTGAGAGGTGAGAGTCTTCGAGGCAGGTAAGTGGAGGTAAGACCGTGTTTGCGCTATCTATGTTTGAGCGTATGCGAGGGTCTACTTCATCATTAGCATGTTAAACACCAGTTAGCCGGCCCAGACGAATATCTAAGGCGCACCAGGTCATCTTTTAAAGAGAATGGTTTCTGCATGTTGTGGAGGGGTAGACCTCCATGTATGTTTTTTTATTAAGAAATGTGAAGTTCAGTTTTGTATCAGTAGACGATAGGCCTACTGCGTGAATTCCCCCACGCTGGTCCATTAATCAGGCGACTGACAGGGTAGGCCTAGCCATTTATTTTAGTCTACACGAAACACTTGATTTTTTTTTTTAACCTTTATTTTTAAAGAAATAACGTTTATCTATAGCCACATAGGCTAGGCTACTGTAGGCTTAATATATCAACTTTCATGAATGGGCAATACGTTGAATCAGTAAATCGTTTATATGCAAACATTGTTAACAAAATTAATAAAATATGTAGTTTTATTTTAGAAGTCATGTTCTGCTATTGACAACGGAAAGGCACATATGATGAGTTTGTGAAAAATATTCAAAATGAGGTGTAGGTAGGTTGCACATATCTGATATCTCTCACTGACGTAACTGAATTATGGGAGCATGGTCGCTGGTTAATTAACCTTTGCTTCCCATATTTTAGGCCTATTTCTGTCAGATCATGGAGATTACCTCCTTGATTACCTTTAGGCAGAGTCCAAGTTAGGGTTAGGCTAACTCTAACCCAAGTCCTGGACAGTCACTGAACCCATCAACAAACCACCGGCAGCTTGAGTGATGATGTGTTGGAAACAACTGAAAACGTGGTGTATTCATAAACTACTTTTCACAATATACAAGGCAACCAATATCAACATAAAGCATTTCTTGAAGTAATTGGACGCTTAATTCAACAGGCAAAGTACATATAACAAACTTTTACCCATGAAAACAATGCTAGAATTTATATTTTTACGGAGGTGATAACCAGTCCACCTACCACAGAGACAGCGCATGCAGACTAAATATAAATTGGGGCGCACCGATCAAGTCTGCTGGGGCGCAGTAGAGGGCGCTCATGTTACTCATACGTAAGCTTGAGGCTACACCCATATAGTCACAGAAATGAAATAAATGAACTAGTATGAAACAAAAATAAATAATACAGTAAGATCAGTGCATATATACATTAACAGGCAAATGGCAAGTGGAATCATTACCTCCGCTACACCTAGTTTAACACTATATATCAGTTAAGTTATCACCAGTTATAGGCCCATGTTGCTGTTAAGCCTGTTCGTTTTTGCTGCGGACAACGTTGAACGGTTGTAGGCCTATAGCCTATAGCCTGTAGAATAATAGCCCCAACCGTAATTCCGTAATTCATATAGGTATGTGGGCCAATAAGTGCAAGTGGCATGTGTGGCCCGGCACTGGGCCAGACCACATGTTCTATGTGGGAGCCTATAGGCCTATGGCCATGAATCTTCCATGTTTGTTCGTGCAGCTTTGGGAGGTTGACGCTTTTGTCTCCACGAAACTTAAAAAAAAAATAAAAAAAATGTTTTAATTCAAAATGTTTGCTAATTACTTCTTAATAGAGATATAACATAACATATTCCCAATATCAATTAACAATGATTGAAAAGAATGTGTTTTCGCCACATCTGCTGCATATAAATACGTGTGAATTGCTAAGCCTGTTTATTAAAACATAGGCCTACAATTTGCATTATTTTATTATGACAGATATGCTGTAATAATCAGCACGTGGAGCAATACAATTATTTTATTAGGACAAAGATGTGCTATAATAATCAGCACGTGGAGCAATACAATTATTTTATTAGGACAAAGATATGCTATAATAATCAGCACGTGGGGAATTGAAATGATCAGCGCTACAGCAGGATGGGGCTGCTATTTGTGGCGGGAAAGGTGTTTTATTCTGCCGCGTTTTGCTTCGAACAAAAAGGTGAAAATTGCACCCTGGGGGACACAGCTTATCTCTCTCTCTCCCTCCTCCCCTACACACACACACACACACATCTTATCTCTCTCTCTCTCTCTCTCTCTCTCCCTCCCCCCCTACACACACACACCACAGGGATCCGCAGTGCGGTAGGCTACTATGCAAAATAAGTCCAGCAGCTAGGCCTATATCATGCATGTGCGCACATACACCACACGCAGCTGCCGTTTAAGAATAATAACGAGAGGTTATAGGAAATTACACTTTACAATTAATAGGGATTGCCAATATACAATTTGTAGGCTATATCTATTGAAATGCACAAGTAGGCTATATGCCTTGGCTATTCATCATCTACCGCAGTAGGCTTTATGCTAGGCCATGTTTTAGTGTTAGGCCTGTACAATTTATTTTTATTCTATTGTAGGCTATTAATTAAAGGTTATTAAAGCATTTTTTAAGTTAATCATTATAGTTGCCATTTTAATGTATTAGCCCAAATTAATCTGCCATCATGTAAAAATGGTGAACACACACGTAAAATGTTAAGTTTATTTAAAGTGTAGAATTAAAATAATTTATAATCTACTCTAATGGGAGCTTTTGAAGTAGCCTGGGCACATTTTGAAATTATTTATTTAGAATATTTCAACCTTGTCCACTTTCTAAAGATGCTTGCAGCCACTGAAATTAAATGTAATAATTAGCTACCAATAGAGTAGTCTACAGATAAAATTACCATATTAAGAGTATTTCAATTATATAAATCTGTTTTGCTAATATATGTATTATTTATTATTATTTTATTAATGTATTATATTTGTGTCTGAAATTAAATATATCTGCTCTACCTCTGTTTGCCACTAGAGGTCAATGTGATGTTCTGATCTCAGCGGTTACATTTTTAACCTGCATATGTAGAATAAACAAACACATTTTGCTTAACGAGTTGACTTTGCGTTTGTTATACAATGGATTGTTTGTTCAATGTGCTGATACTAGCTCTAGTGCAGTATTCTGCTTGTTCTGAGATATAGACATGCAACTTGATTCTACTGGTTCTACTGGGAGCTAGTATATTAGTGCAACCACTGTTCAAATGTGAGCTGTTCAGTAACCAGTTTTCTACTGGGGCTTATGTGAGCTTCCCAGCTTAGACACTGTTCTGGTGGGTCTACCCCTGCAGTATCGGCATATAGTATATGTTTAGGAACCTCTTGATGTTTAGGACCCTCTTGAAAACGAGATGGTTCATCTCAAGAGTTTTTTCCTAATAATTCATTTACAATATAGCTAACAATATCTTCAAAGAAAGTATAGCCAGAATATGACGCCCAGCCTGTTGGCAAGCACGTCCAAGGATTTGAACCTGCCGCCTGGCCTGTGTGTGTGTGTACTGTATACATATAATAAACAGAGCAGGGTTCTAGTGTGCGGGTACCTTTGCTAAGTGTGGCATTAAAAGGCTTCTGCGGGTGTCAGCTTGTGGAGTGATGACAGACCAAGTGAATGTTTTTGAGCCTCAAACCTTATCTTCACGGAATCCGTAAAGATACTTACAGTTAGTTCTCTGATGGAAGCGGAGCTGAAGGTAAACAAGAACTGATGAATTAGGTTATTAGGTCATTAATCTGCTGACTCATCTGCCAACAGCTCAGCCGTCGCTGTGTATTTTAGTGTTTACATGTTTCTCATGGACGTGATTGCGTGTGCATGTGTGTACCCTATACTATATATCTCTGACTGCGTTTTTTCAGGGGTGAGGCTCTGAACGGTCTGGCTGCCCGCAGGCCTCTCTCTCGCTCTCTCGCTCTCTCTCGCTCTCTCTCACACACACACACACACACACACATTTCTGACATATTTGCGCTGCAGGTGTAAACATGTCGTATAGAGATGGAGTTTAGCTAATGGTGCCCTCCTGTTGCAATTTGTCCTCCACAACAACTCGTAAATTACCGTTTAGGAGATAACTGTCTTTGCAAAGCGCTCGTCTCAGCCAAGAGAAAGACTCACAGCAGGGATTGTAACCCCCAACCCCTGTAGAATTAGGCCCTTGCGTTGCACGTTGAGCTACACACGATTGAGCCTACAATTGTTGTGCCTTGCTTTAGTCATTAATGTTAAAAAAAAAAAAAATGTAATTATTCCGGGCCACACTGTTGGAACATGGGCTTGACATGACATTAGATCAAACCCACAGCAAGAAAGTCAATAACGATCTCATCTGCTTCAGTTATTCCAAACATTAATTAGGCCTATTTTAGAAGAACCTTTAGAGGAACCTTGTCCACAAGGACAATACAGTATGCTCTAATGGTGAAATAAAATGCAGCGAGTGAAGGAGGTTTCTTTTTAAACAGTTCCCTGCCATTCCCTGCCTAACACTAACCACCTCTCCACTCCACCTCATTCTGTTCTCAGACGTCCATTCTGTTATGTCATTTTCAATCATTTCAATAATTCAATAGTTTTGTTTCACTCTGATAATTTGCAGGTATTATATATGCATTTAATATTGTGTTGAAGTTGTAGTTGGTTGCATTTCTCATGCATGTTTTCCATCATGTTATTTCTGTAAAAACATAATGTCCGCTGCTGGCTTGTTCAGGGGTTAAATAATGCCATTGTTAGATGCTCATCTGCCTACCATTTAACGAGAAGCCCACCAATCTAAGACCATCTGCCAAAGATAATTGTTAAACATGTTAAATAGAATTCTGCTTTACATTGTAATTAATTGCTTAAATACTAGACGAGAGTGGCCTGACTGATATCATATCATACAGTAATTCTAGACACCAATATTCTCTGCTTGGTGTGCATGAAGGTTGTTCTTATAGGTAAACATGGAATACATACTATTAATGTTATTCCGCTGACCGTGTGTGCTGTTCTCCACCATTAATCATTACTACATGTGACCAGCATTGGTGCATTGGAATTCATTAGTGTGCTTGTGTAAAGTGGATGTGTTCATTCCGTGTGAATATCAACATGTGATTCCAACATACACTGTACACGCAGAAGGTCCAGTAGTTCCATTAATGAGCAGGAGGAAACAGTTAAATCACATGGCTGATTGGCTGTGTCCCCCATACTAATACATCATCACACTGCTCTCAACGTTAACCATATTCTCAATTTTCCAAAATGACTCTTCATCAAATCCCAAGGGCAAACTTACCCTTCCTTTCCCCCGATCCATTTTTGCCTGACAACCGTCCCCAGAGACAACATGATTGGTTGACGTTAGACACTAATTAGACTATGAAGAAGTCCCCTGAGACTAGGGTTGGGGCCTTGGAGGGTTGTCAGGCATCTGATTGGGCCTCCAAGGAACGTTCTTCTCCGTGTTCATGGAGTCTCCTGATAGATGGGAGTGGTTTTGTTAAAAGGCCTTATCAAACATCTAATGATGCCATGAGATGAGATCATGTATGACTAGCCTTATCAAACATCTAATGATGCCATGAGATGATATCATGTATGACTGGCCTTATCAAACGTCTAATGATGCCATGAGATGAGAAGATCATGTATGACTGGCCTTATCAAACATCTAATGATGCCTTGAGATGAGAAGATCATGTATGACTCGCCTTATCAAACATCTAATGATGCCATGAGATGAGATCATGTATGACTGGCCTTATCAAGCATCTAATGATGCCATGAGATGATATCATGTATGACTGGCCTTATCAAACATCTAATGATGCCATGAGATGAGAAGATCATGTATGACTGGCCTTATCAAACATCTAACGATGCCTTGAGATGAGATCATGTATGACTGGCCTTATCAAACATCTAATGATGCCTTGAGATGAGATCATGTATGACTGGCCTTATCAAACATCTAATGATGCCATGAGATGAGATCATGTATGACTGGCCTTATCAAACATCTAATGATGCCATGAGATGATATCATGTATGACTGGCCTTATCAAACATCTAATGATGCCTTGAGATGAGATCATGTATGACTGGCCTTATCAAACATCTAATGATGCCATGAGATGAGAAGATCATGTATGACTGCGGTAAAGCACGTTTTGTCCTCCTAAAGTTCCACTTTTGACATCACGGAAGTTCAGCAAGCGACGTCCACAGACTTGTCCAACGGACAACAGCTCTATATGGTAATAATCACTTGCCTCGGTGTGATGTGGAGACCGTTCACACCGACTCCATGTCAATATTCCGAGGTCGTGTCAAGGCACGCACCCTATTGGCCACGCTGTAAGCTCTCTCTCTTTCACAATGCTTATTTCGGTGCTCTTCCATCTGCCACATGCAGATCACAGGTGCTATTTTCAAATTGTGTCATATTGCTGGAAGAGCGAGTGGGACATCGTAGTGTCTGCCTGCCTGTCTGTCTGTCTGTCTGTCTGTCTTTCATCTCTCTGTTTACTGGCTCCTAGTGTCGATTGGGGCATGCATGATATCGCCTCTGTAACACTGACAGATATGGCCAAACAGCATTCCGTTCACACACACACAGGCACGCACGCACACACACAGACACTGACATTTACTGTAGCTCTGTCTCTTTGAGTTACTCTAACTTTGGCCTAGTCACGCAGAGCCAGCCTTTACATACGTAAAGTCTGGGATACAGTGCTTAACTGCGTCAGTCCTAGGGATGGCACCGATACGATACTGAGATCGGAAATCGGTCCGATACTGACTTAAATAGCTGTATCGGTATCGGTGACAATTGGTCAGTTGTAACCGATCTATGGGGCTAATCCAATTATATTAATTTACACACTTTGCCTCTGCAATGCCTACCCAGGCAGAGATAGTTCAATGTTCAAGCCTGATGGTTCCTAACGCAAAAAATGATTCCCAGTCTCTTCCTCGGTCACAGTGAGGAATACATCTTAATTTAACACTGGAATCGGATCTGTACTTTGTATCGGCCAATACCGGAACTGAAAAAACTGGATTGTGCAATCCCTAGTCAGTACCCGCCTACTTGACAAGCAAGGTATTATGATTTACATGCACGACGATCTACGTATTATGTAACTCAATGACCAAATCAGACGTGACACTTTTATTGAGGAATTCTTTGGAAAACTAAACAACAGACTCTAACTGTTTACAGGTCTAGTAAATCTGTAAAATTAGTAGTCTACGGTTGCTTAAAATAAATGTTGAATATAATATCAGTAAAAGAAGTGCTGTAGCATCGCACTGGAAATTACAGTTACATACTTGTGAGTGACAATGCTAACAGCCAATGGAAATTGACAGTATCACTTCCCGAAAGTCACAGTGATGTCTCGAGTTTAGGGGTATGCATCAGACTTTCAGCACAGAGTTGCTTAATGTGACGTAGTGCTAATAGAAGTAAAATAGAAATCAAAGAGGCTGAGACTAATTTGGGCCTATCTGCGATTCATTTGGCCGGTTTCGTGGACATGGATTAAGGCTAGTCCAAGACTAAAACAAAAATTAAATGAGGATCCATCCATCCATCCATCTTCTCCCGCTTATCCAGAGTCGGGTCACGGGGGCAGCAGCTTCAGCAAAGGACCCCAAACTTCCCTTTCCCGAGCAACATCAGCAAGCTCTGACTGGGGGATCCCGAGACGTTCCCAGGCCAGTTT
>JAODUE010000002.1:4250785-4262065 GCA_027564755.1 Amblyopsis hoosieri
TGTTTGTTTGTGTGTGTGTGTGTGTGTGTGTGTGTGTGTGTGTGTGTGTGTGTGTGTGTGTGTGTGTGTGTGTGTGTCCTCCCGCTTCTGTAGTCAGCAAAAGAGGTGGAGAAGGAATTAGGGTTGGGGGGTAACCATGGTTACTGGTTCTATTAGTTCTTCTTCAGTAAATATTTAAGAGTTGTACTATTAGCAATAATATGGTTTGCTTTGTAACTGGTTGGGACTATTCAGGTCAAAGTGTGCTGGGTGTGCACACGTGTGCGTGCGTGTGTGTGTGTGTGCATGTACTTGCTATAAAATGTGTGTGTGTGCGTTTGTGTGTGTGTGTGTGCGTGCGTGCGTGCGTGTACTTGCTATAGAATGACACAGTTGGTAAACAACAACACGCATGTTCCTGAGTGGAGATGACGGATCACATGAACACGTCCTGCTCCAGCAGGGCTGTTGGCTCAGGGCGGCCGCCATTTGTCGAGCGAGCGTCTAGTCGCTGTGCCATTCACACTGCCTTCTCGGAACGTGTAAACTTGATTGGCTGTCAACAACATAACCCCCCCCCCCTTCCTGCACATGCTTTTCATTTCCCCCTGCAAGATCATTAACACTGGAGGTGACGCCCAGCCAATGAACCGAAAGCATGGCAATATTTGATTACATGAACAATAAATTACCATCAACAACACAACTCATAAAACACGTTGGAGTATAGTGACAATGCTAATTATGTGCAGTCAAAACTACAGCATAAGCAGGGCTTATCCTCCACTAGACTGGATAGGTAGAGTCACGCTGCATGCATTAGTTTCATAATCACCCAAAACGGGATTTTGTGCGGTTGAATAGACCTGCTAGTGCCCAATTATACATGCATGGCAATCACACCTGCACACAGATGAGATAATGAGCATGATGCACTTATTCCGAACCTGCAGGTAATAATAAATAAGCCTGTAATGTTATAACACTATGTTGTAAATGGATGGTAAATGGACTTATACAGTGCTCTGATGGCGATGTCACACCGATGGCGATGTCAGCCATGCAATGAGACACCTGACCAATGGGAGCAGCTAGGGTTAGGTGCCTTGCTCAGGGACACCTCGACACTTGGTGAGGCATGATTAATATTCAGACTTATGGAATATATAGACATGATTAGATGTATAATTAACACTGATAAGAAGGTGTTATGTGTTTTAAACTCCCCCTCCAGTTTAAAACACTCTTGAGTACAGCTATAAAACATTTCTGAGTACAGCTATTTAATGTTTTTTCTTCTTCAACGGACTCCCTACTGCATATTTTTTGAGAAAAAGTTTTCACACATAGACATTCCTTATTACGATCGCGGACGGACGACGATGACTCCCGCAAATGAATTCCAGCAGGTAGGGATGCTTGGAAAGCCTGCGTATGATCTTCCAAACCGCTCCGTGAATAACTGTTAGCCAAGACATGTCAGCAGCTAGCCTGTTCTAACCAGACCATATTCACTTTGTGAACAAGGTCTGGCCACGCTCCATTGGGAAGTGTTCGCAGTCATATTCCCCTACTGGGCGTAGACCTCTGGTTAATTTTGAAACTACTGGACAGTGCTGAACCAATCGGCGTCGCTACAACTGTTCTAATCGCCTCATCTAGCTCTACCACCATTTAGAAACACGCTTGACTTCAACCTCATCTCACTCACCCATGCTGATTGGGCCACCAGCTGTGCGAACGCTAACGTGATCAGGGTTTCCAGACTGTAATCTCAGCTAAATAAATTGAGCTGAGCGCATAGTCGGGCGAAGCCAAGCTAGTCAGCACCAGTAATGTCCAGTAATGCTGGGAAAACACTGTTAAAGGTATAGTCAGCTATTGCAAGGTAAATGTAAGCTAATGCACTTTTATTAAAATTCACCAAATATCTCCTTGCATTTTGCTATCTTACCGTTCTCTGTGCGTGTTGAAAGAATCCGATACTTCTACACAGCACTCCATAAATAGGATCATAAACAAAGTAGCACCATTCGTATCAACAAAGCCGTAGCACTACGCTTTGCTTCACAATGCATTTCGACATGTGAGGCGGCCCCGCGGAGGACCGCGGAGCGATACTGTTTTGATTTGAGCTCAAAGTTAGCAAGAATGACTTTAAGTTTACCACCCAGCTATGGCTCTGTGAGATTTTCGCTGAGATTATAGTCTCTGTTCACATTAGCGTTTACACAGGCACTGTGGATGGCGGACCAACACATTTCTAAATGGTGGTAGAGCTAGATGAAGCAATACAATCAGTTTAAATTGTATAGGCTGTCAAATATGTACCAGAGGTCTATGTAGGACGCAATGACTGCAAACACTTCTCAATGGAGTGTGTCTAGACCGTGTGGTCCAGACCCTGTGCTCCAGACCCTGTGGTCCAGACCCTCTGCTCCTGACCCTGTGGTCCAGACCCTGTTCACAAGTTAATATTAATTAATAATTAGTTAATAATAATATATAAGGCTTGGTTACATCTGTTAGTTACACCAGGCTAGGTTCGGACAGTTTGAAATGCAAAACATCTGAATAAAAGAAAAATTACAATACTATAGAGGAACCATTCAGACTCAAAACAAAATGTCAAAACAAAATTAACCTGGCTGCCTGCAACAAATGTCCTTTCATTTTTTTATACATCTTGTCTGCTTGGTTTTGGCAAAATTGAAATATGTCTTTTCAGACCTGGCTGGATATAAACTGGAGGTTTTTCCTCCCTGACTTGTAGAAGCAATGCTCATCTTCATCGCTTTGGCTGCAAGTCAAGAGCATCAACCAGCTTAACTAAACAAAACAAATTTGAGTGGTTGTTGTATGTGTTTAATAATTAGTCACAACCACATTTGGGAACATTTTGAAAAATGGCTTTTATCTGATCTCAGCTTTAGCGGAACGCACATGAAACAGAAACATAATTCGTTATCTTATTCAAAATATTAAATCATCAATCATCACAAAATAGTTAATCTGTTGTGTGAATTATGTGCCTTCATGGGGCATAAAGTTCCTCATCAACACAATTGCATCTATTCTTTCTCAAGAGAATGACGGTGAATGACAGGGGTGTCATTCTTAATAAGCAATAAATCCTCATTATCTCATCTTTGTATCAAAAGATTATGACATATTGTAGACAGGAGAAGTGATGTTTGCCTCCATAAGCCCCCTTCTCTGATTTCCTTCATCTCCCTCTCTTTTTTCCAACACTGCTCTCACTCTCTAGTTTTATCTTCTCCCCATCCTCCCAATATTATCTTCTCTTTTCTGCCTCATCTGGCTTCCCAACACTCCCCTCCCCTCTCTCTCTCTCTCTCTCTCTCTTTCTCTCTCCCTCTCTCTCTCTCTCTCTCTCTCTCTCTCTCCCTCTCTCTCTCTCTCCCTCTCTCGCTGACGTTCTCGGGACACAAAGCAGGCAGGCGCGAGGAGAGGCTTGTCTTAGCGTGCCATCTGTCCCGCGTGCTGACGTTGGCTCTAATTACCGCGTCTCCCCCGGCTAATGCTGCCTCATTAGGCCGCCGGAGCATGTGCAACCGACACAACGCCGCCGCGAATCTGTGCTAAGAACGCGAGCTGAAGCCATTATGGGATCAGGAAATCTGTCTGGTGTGAAAGGCAATTCACACCAGCGGCTAAACGCTCATTTTGCTTCTCTCTCTCTCTCTCTCTCTCTCTCTCTCTCTCTCTTGCTTTCCTCTCTCTGTTTTCCTCCTTCTCTCTTCTTGTCTCTTGGAAGAAATTTGTGAATCTGGTCCAACTTCCACTCCTTATCCTGTGGTGTGCCAACTTTGGTGCAAATAGGAAAAAGCATACCATTTATCATATCTTATGTATATGTGCATTCATTTGTTTGATCTTGACCTGTGTGGTGTTTAACGAACGTCCACAACTTGAAGAATAAGGTTACAACAGAGCCTACTGCTAGATGAACCAGTAGGCTAACTTCAACACTTTGATTGTTGCCCTTTCCCCGCCCACCTGTGATTACGGTGTATTTTTCAAACACACACGATTGAAACCTCCAATGAGAGCTATATATAGGGGGAGGGGCCAAAAGGTAGGCCGGCCAATCAGCACGTATGTGGGAGTGGCATGCCCTTTGGCCGTTTCAAACCAAGAGCAACATTTGTGCAACGCTGTTGTCAACCAGCATTACATGACACACATTGAGGAGTAGCCCTTTAAAAGAAGCTGACATGAGCTTCAGTCACTGGGCGAGTATACGCTTCTGCTTTACCCCACTCTACTGTAGCAGTGAAACTGGGAATAGATAATTACAGCAGAAGGCGTCTGCTGTCACTGTCTGTCTCCTGTTTGGAGGCGTCGCAGCGATACTGTTTACACTGAGCACACAGCAGTGCTCACAGCAAAGCTCTGAGGCAATGCTTAGAACCAGAATACATAACACAACAAAGAGATGGAATCATCTGATAACATGGTTAATCATAAAGAATGACACTACATGGCAATTATTCAGTATGTGTGTCAGAGGTTAACCATAAACCATACAACAGCAGATGTTATCAGTGCATGACATGGTGTGAACCTGTCTTTGATATAATCTCAACAGTGGATAATGATAAAAAAAAACAATGCCACTACATGCAGTAATGAAGATCAACTTTCTAGTGATCTTTATCAGCAGTTCTCAAACTGAACTGATTATTTACGAAGGTGCAATGAGGCAAAGCTATTGAATATAAATACCAGGTAAAAGACTTAATATATGTCTATTGTGACATCCAGTCAGGTGTTAATTGCTTGGGCTATTATCTGCCTATAGAAACTCTAGCAAGAATGGTTTATTGGTTACGTAGGCTTGGCGATGGCCATCATTGTGATCATTAAGAGGACACTTTCCCTCACAGATGTTTTGCTAAATTAGGCTCCAGAGACCTTCAGAATGTTCTCATGTCTAGTAATATCCTGCTGTTTTTACAATATTCTATATACCACTGTGAGTTATGAAGTGTCCTCTATTGGTGTGGGTGTACCCCCGTAGCTTCCATATGTTCAGAACCCCTGCTTCAGAGCTAATTGAGGTGGTATGAAAATGGATGTCAACTGGCTTTGATAGGCTAGCGACCAAAATGCCATAGAGCCAACCAGTGTTGGGCAAGTTACTAAGGAATTGTAATAAGTTAAAAGTTACTTATTACTCTTTCAAAAAGTAATAATACTATTTTACTTATTACTGGGGTTTAAAAGTAATTAGTTACATTACTAGTTACATTACTATATTACTTTCACAATCACTACCTTGCCTCGGCCCTTCCGAAAAATGACAACCTGTGTAGCCAGCTCATTTTAGAATTGAATCCTCTTTATTGGAACAATAATAAACCTTAGGAGTCAACCATCAGCCACAGTGAAAACACTGCAGCGTCTCAAACCAGATGATTGGACAGGTTGGTTCATTTAGCCTACCCTTAGTTTGCTAAGACCAGAAATCTTGTTCTTGTAACGCTGTAACTGTTAGTTACTTGGATTAGTAATTGTAATATTATTACTGTTTTGGAAATAGTAATTACTATTATTAGTTACTGAAAAAAGTAATAATATTACAGTAACGCCCAACATTGGTGCCAACATATGATGTCATTGTTTTAGATTTGATCTTCTTGCTGTAACAGGTATCACATATTGTTTAGAACTAAAGAACTATGTAATAAAGTTACAGTATTGCACCTTGCTCTAGAGGAGAGATGTTTAGATTCCCAAACTTTCTTTAAAGACTTTAAAGACAGATAGGTGAGATTACCATCTGTCTACATCACTACTCAGGTTTGAAGGTAAGGTGCCACGATTGCTGTTTTTGAATTCGTGAATCACATTAATGAGTCATAAAGTGAGTTCTCCTGCCCAACATGTGCAAGATGTGAGACACAAGGCGTGTCCACTCTAAGCTCAGAGTGGATACAGTATATATAGGGGATGCAGGGATGCAAGCTCATTGCTCATATGCAATCTCAACTCTGATATCAACCATTCCATGTGTGAGTCAGTGAATGTGGGTTATCCAAAGAGCATGACGTTTATTGAATTGAGTACATGCTTGTTTCTTGTGGTGAGTAGCATGCAGGCATTCGCTGTCTAAAAACCCTTAAGGAAGACACCAACTTTAAAAAACCACATAGGTTTGTGAATTTCAGTTTTCAGCGCCACTTCCAACATGGCGTTATTAATATATTCCCCCCGCACCGAACCCTCGCCATGGTACCAGCCAATTAAACAGCCACGCTCCAGCCTCCGCCCAACCCAGTTGGGGATCCAATCACATTCCTCCCCTGACTTCTGGACCGAGCCGCCTGTCCACATCCAAGGAGACAAGCTCCCACGCTGTACTGTTCGGCCAACCAACCCCCCAGCCCCCCACATCCGTTCCCAGGGCTGGGCCCCTGTCCAGACCGCCCCCCGACTGCATCATCTGGGGGGGTTACGAGCCCCGCCCACTGGCTTCTGTTGGGGTCAGTCCTCGTCGTGAAGGACGGCATCCAAAAGACGAGTCTGACGGGAGGAGAGAGGCCCTCCGTGTTTGGCAGAGACTCTCGACAGGCTGGGATTCATTTGAGAGAGAGAGGGGGAGAGAGAGGGAGAGAGAGGGAGAGAGAGGGAGAGTCTGTCTATTGTCTGAAAAGAGCATCAACTGAACTCCATAGAATTCTTTATTTTTCTAGATTTTCAGAGATTTATTTGGAAGAGTTCATTTGAACGGGAGACATGGTAGAGACGGTGCATAAACACGTCTGTCTCTCTGCTAGGTGGAGATGTCATGTAATGATGTCATCAGCGCGCTCAGTGTGAAAAAACCCGCTAATTTACAGTAATGTGACTTTACATCTGTAAATATCTTATAGAATGTAAACGACTGGCCATAGGCCTATATTACGCAGGATGCTCTTATAGGCTATAGTATTTTCAATGGGAAGTAAAATATGTAATAATAACAGCTGTGAAATGAGCAACACATACAGTAGGCTTGGACATGACTTCAAACTTAAGTAGACTCATTTACACCAACTACAACCAACATCGTCTTTTGGAACATAATGTGAACTGATTCTGTGTACCCGACAGCCAAAAACGACACATTTCACAGTGAATCTGATAGTTAGCTACTAAAGTTAACTACCGGCAGCTAGCTAGCTACGAGAATATGTTTGGCTTTGACCAAAATCGTTACACCTTAACATGTGTTATGGTCTAGGAACATGTGTTTCATGTATGGAGTGATGTTTCACTAAATAGGCCCAAGTAGGCACCAAGACAAAAGTAGTAAATCACACAATACAATGTTAATGCTGCCTAAATTAAATTGATATAATTATGAGCTGCACTTGTTGTGTCTATCAATGTCAGGGTGCGGTTTTTACACCTCGGCTTCTGATAGATTTTACGTGACGTAGCTAACTGACCATGAGTGACCAAAGGTGAAAAATGCTTCATCCTGTTTACAGTATGTTGCCGTCACAACAGCACAAGCACCAAACATATCCATTTCCCAACTAAGACCCTAAATTAAATGAATCCACACCTTTATTCAACCGGTGTGTGAAATGCCTGCGTGTGATTCACAGTGTGTCGGTGACGGTGTTCGTGGCACCGGTTGTCTTGCTGGTGATGTCGAGGAAGACTTTGTGAAGGTGACTCTGCACCTGTGCTAACGGAGATGACAGCTTCAGCACTCTGACAGGTGAGGAGGAACAAACAACCCTGTTCCTCCTAATGAGGAACCTTCCTGGGTCCATTCAACTGTAATGTTTTGTATCGGTGTTATAGTATGCAGCCAGGTTATGCATATATTTATGATCTGTGTGAGACAAGTCATTCAAGTCATATAAACATCTTCATGCTTTTCTGGGTTCAACGCCTGACACATTAACAACAAGCTTGTGTTTTAGGCAGTGTTGGGCAAGTTACTAAGGAATAGTAATAAGTTACTATTTACTTATTACTCTTTCAAAAAGTAATAATATTGCTTTACTTATTACTGAGTATTAAACGTAATTAGTTACGTTACTAGTTACTTACTTACCTAAGCAATAACACACGAGAGGGAGTGCGTTAGACTGAATATCCGCACGGCTGTGATTCGGTCGTAGGCCGAGTGTCTCTGGACTGTTACCAAGCAAAATATAAACATCACTAGCTTGTTACATATGTTTTCACGTTACGCAGATCAGCTAATTTGTATCCAATACATCCACGTTTGTATCATGTAGGCATCTACATTTGCCTGTTACCATTTATCACGCAGATAGTGAAGTAAAATATGTTGAGACACTTGAACAGCTTATCAGAAGTGTGTTGTTTTTGGAATTAGCAAATCTTATTAGAAGAACACTGGTAAAGTGGAGTGATACATGCATAGTTAACAGTCCCAGTGTGTTAGACTGAAATATTGGCACTCATGGAATGCCTCTCATCCAATCAGATCACTTGGTCGTTGTATAAACTACAATATTACTTTCACAATCACTACCCTGCCTTGGCCCTTCCGAAAAATGACAACTTGTGTAGCCAGCTCATTTTATAATTGAATCATCTTTATTGGAACAATAATAAACCCTATGAGTCAACAATCAGCCACAGTGAAAACATTGCAGCCTCTCAAGCCAGATGATTGGACAGGTTGGTTAAATTAGCCTAGTTTGCTAGGACCAATAATCTTGTTCTTCTAACGCAGTAATGCAGAATTACTACTAAAAGTCATTAGTTAAACTACTAGTTACTGGAAAAACGAATAATATTACAGTAACTAGTTACTGCCCAACACTGGTTTTAGGGCAGTGTTTTTCAAAGGGGGTATGCATACCTTTGGGAGTAATTGACAGTACCACAGAAGTGAAATGGAACTTATTAAATCCTATTATTGGGGGGAAAAAAGTTAAAGAAGAGGGTATTGGCTTGGGACATGATTGGAAGTGACCACAGAAGCTAAACCAGTTTGAGAACACGTACAGTATATGGGATAGTGTCAGTACAAGCCACTCAGCCCTCTGGTTTTGGAGGGGCATGCACATTGCGCTGTCAGAGATTCAAACAGAACAACAACAACTACATTTCTATAAGGTGCGACCAGCCATTGTACACTTTTTGTCACATTCAGTGAATATATGCACATTTTGTTTTAGCCACCCATTCTTTGTGTGTGCTAAAAGTAGGATCTGATGTTCCTGGCTCTGTAAATGGGAACACAATTTAAATAAAGTCCTACTTTAATATGATATGCTGAGCAACATTGCCTGCCACAAAAATAGAAAAATTTGGCACCGCCAACGTAATTAATTGCTCTGAATGGCATTTCAAAGAACAATGTTTAGGCATAAAGTAATTAAAAGTAATGGTTGTTAAATGTAGGTAATCCAAAAATTACGTTACTGATTATAATTTTAGTCTGGTAAACATAGTAACTGTAACGGATTACATTTTAAAAAGTAACCTACCCAACCCTTGCCACCACACAACACTATCCTAGCCATCGCAATACCTGTCCAATGTTGGGGGTGGAGCTTCTGTGGGAGCACCCTATATGGCGTTGAAGGGGGCGGGGCTTCTGAGGGAGCACCATATGGCGTTGAAGGGGGCGTGGCTTCTGAGGGAGCACCATATGGCATTGAAGGGGGCGGGGCTTCGGAGGGAGCACCCTATATGGTATTTAAGGGGGCGGGGCTTCTGAGTGAGCACTATATGGTGTTGAAGGGGGCGTGGCTTCTGAGGGAGCACCCTATATGGCATTGAAGGGAGGGGTGTATGTGTTTTGATCTAATTCAAATATAAACAAGCTTTCTTCAGAATGACTGACTCCACCTTTAATAACCACAGGGGCAATCACACACTGACCTATAAATCCCTGTACTTACTGTAACCACAAGCTGCTCGTAATGCCGAATATGTAAAACCTGACTTTAGACATGTAGAAATGCTACTTGTACGGACTTTACTAAATCGTTTCCTTCAGATGGGCGTCTTCTGGGAAATTTCCAGTATCCCACAATCCTTTGCAGCTAGTATTTTAATGGCTATTTTAACAGACAGGTGTTCATGTTAGACTTATTTTGAAAGTGGAGAGAGAGAGAGAGAGAGAGAGAGAGAGAGAGAGAGAGAGAGAGAGAGAGAGGATGTGATAGATGCTTACCTCCCTCACACCTCTGATGAGAGCTGAAGAGGTGTGTGTGTGCCTATGTGTGGGGATATAGAATAATTGATTTGGACAGTTGCCAGAAAGGAGGAACATCTGCAGTATACTGACAAAACAGGCTCCCGCCAATGGCATCACAGACTATGCACATATGTGTGTGACTGAATCAGAAGTCCTAAAGCAAACAGCTGGAGTGGACTAAACACAAGCCTCTATTCCTGGCTCACGGGAGCAAAAACCAAAGAAAATTAGAAAAAATGTGTTTCAAAAGGAAATTAAATACGGAATTAAATTCCTATTAGAGTTGACATGAGAGTGGAACAGTTTTGTGGTTAAAACCAGCATTATAACATCACTGTGGACTGAAAATAAATGTGTAGAGTGGCTCATGTCTTCTCTATACCACCCCCCCACCCCCCCACACACACCCCCACCCAGTGTGAGCTCATAGGCTCACACTGTCCTCTACCCCTCCCCTGCAGACTAACCCTATTACACTACACATTAGTGTAGAGGTGTTTCAAACAGAAATGTGATATTTGGTGTTCTGGGGCCACTTAAGGGAGTGTCCCCTTGAATGATGATGATGATGATGATGATGACGACTGTGATGATTTTAAGATAAGCGGATGAAGATGGATGGATGGATGGATTTTAAGGTTGACCTAAAAATGGGCCCTCTTGGTAAAAGTCCAAGGAAGTACTTTACTGCAAATATAAATTGCATACTGCTGCATGCTTATGGTGAACCCAATACTCTCTCTCTCTCTCTCTCTCTCTCTCTCTCTCTCTCTCTCTCTCTCTCTCTCTCTCCCCTGTGCTTTTTTCAGAATTTGTCTCTCTCACTAAATTGGCTCCACAGACACTCATTCAATTTTTTTTCCCTGTCTCTCATTTAAAAAGTGAGAAATTATAATTATCTGAATTATGCTTTTAATGATGCGTTAATTAGAGTCATGGAGTGAGATTAGCCTATGAATTATTACTTGTGAAATCCTTCCAGATTCATAAGAGAGCCTCATACAGTCAAGACTAGGGAGGGGAGAGAGAGAGAGAGAGTGAGAGAGAGAGAGAGAGAGAGAGAGAGAGAGAGAGAGAGAGAGAGAGAGAGAGAGAGA
>JAODUE010000003.1:0-10651 GCA_027564755.1 Amblyopsis hoosieri
CTTTAGCCTATCTACTTTGTTGCTCTCTCTCTCTCTCTCTCTCTCTCTCTCTCTCTCTCTCTCTCTCTCTCTCTCTCTCTCTGTCTCTCCCTCCCACATTAGACATATCCTCCGCTGACCTCTCGTTTGACCTCTGTCTGTTTCCTTTGCGTCCACCGTGTCGAGTGACAACTGGCTGACAAAAGCACACATAGCTTTAGCACACCCTTCCCATACGGCATGCAGTCTGTATAATTGTGTTGGAAGATGACTTGTCCACATGTTGGCAGATATTACACACCCAGGTGTGTCCTGTTGAGTGACAGACTCGTAATGGCGAACCTTGTTGGGTAAGTTCTAACGTGGTTTCCTCTGTTCGAAGGATGGCATTTGACTGTCTGCCACTGTTCTTTTTAAAAGCTTCAATCTTTCCACGTGAGTAAACATCTTATTGTATTTCACATGCTATTCTGTGGCTTCCCACAGATGTGTCATAGCATGGTAATACAGCTGCATGCCTGCGTCTGATAAAATTATTAATGGTAATGATGATTGATTTAGCTGTAATTAGCACGCAGTGACTAACTGTCAATGTGTGCTAATTACAGCTAATCAGAATCAAAAAGGCCCATTATTAGTTTCTTTTGTAGCTGCAGCTCTGCTACAGCGAGAGAGCTGTTTAAAGGCTCAATTGTTATTTTGGCCACAGGGGGGCAAGGTGAATGAAAGTGGGACCTCATAAACACGTCATGCACATGCATACAATATGTCTTTTGTCAGAGCCTTAACCAGCAGGCTTAATAACATTAAACTGTGCAATAATTTAAGGACACACCATATCTTACACTTTCACTTTAATGTATTGTATCATTTGTCATACAATTGTCATTCCCTGAAGGAAGATTGCCAGGCACAGTGCATGCATTAACCTTCCACTTCAGCAGTCTTGGTAGAGCCATGAAGACTAGCAAGCCTTCCGTCCTTCCACCCAGCTCTCAGCGGAGTTCTACCCAGGACGAAGCTCCTGTCTTCAGGCTGTCTGTCCAACAGCCTCCCCTGACGAGCTGCGGAGGTCACAACCCTACGTCACTCACACTGATGGGACGTGAAGGACACACAGCGAGAGGAAGAGTGGGATGCAGAGGAAGAGAGGATGAAAAGAAAGAGGCCAAGAGGGGGGAGGATGAGAGAAGAGATGAGAATCTAAATGAATCTTCACCCAAAAGACAGTCAAGGTGTGCGTGTGTGTGTGCGTGCATGTGCGTGCGTGTGCGTGTGCCTACTGTATGCTTGTGTATGTATGCAGGAATATTCTGTGTGTGCGTGTGTCTTACCTTCTAATTGAAATGCGATGAGGTGTGAAACACCACTTTAAAAGACCTATCACTGAGTCAAAGTGTGTGAATGCATAGTTGGACATGTGTGTGTGTGCCATGAATGCCAACCCTTTATTATCACAGATGATGTCTGTCTGTCTGTCTGTCTGTCTGTCTGTCTGTCTGTCTGTCTGTCTATCTGTATAGTCTATACAGTAGCTTCATTTAAACATTGTTTGATGAATGATTAAGCATGCTAACTAATAGTTTTAATAATAATTTAGGGACCATCTATAAACTATTTAAACCCATTGGTATCTTTGGGCCTGCTTGAGGTCAGAAGGCCTTGCCCTATGGGAAACCAAAATTAACATATTTAAATATCATCTGACCATTAATAAAATATTCCCTTTGCACATTTTGTTCTATATTATTTTACAGACATACATTGTACAGACCTAGACATGCACACGCAAGCACGCGCCCGCACACGCACGCACACGCACACGCACACACACACACGCATATAAATTGATAGAAGCCATTATAGCTAGGAAGCCTTTTTTCAGGTCCAGTGAATGTTAGAATTTGTATCATTAGCCGGCCAAAGACAACAGAATAAAATCAATAACTTTTTAATAAAAGGTGGTCTTCAGTAGTAGATTACTGGCAAGACATAGCTAATTGAAAAAATTGGATCTCTACTACTGGCCAAATGTGACCTATGTCAAACTAATCACTGGAATCACTGGGATTTAGTATAGTCAACCAATGAATGGGCTGGATTGGTGCTATGGATCAGAAGATAATGGTGAAATTCCTATTTATTTATTTATTTATTTATTTATTTAAACAATTGGAGCAGTGGACACTGTATATTGTAAAGAGCTTAAACGCTTCATTATTCTGTCTGCGCAGACATGTGTGCGTTGACTGCACATGTGCGACAGGCTGAAGCCTACACGCCTTCTAGGCATATAAAACATATTTATTTCCAGCGAATATCTTAATTACACCTATATTGTTCAGGGTGTGCACATAAAAATTGTAGTTATAAATATCGCTAATTTCAAAGTACTTTTTTTGTGTACAGAAATAGCTGACGTGTCCCCGTGAAGTATATGCTTGGAACAGCCTAACACACACACACATGCACACATATGTACACAATCATTCTCATAGTGCATAGTGCATAGACCTTGGACTTAAAAATAAATAAACATGATCACCATCACTATATGTTTCTAAATAACCCAAGTCTGTTTCAAAACTAATGATATACTCTAAATTATACAATATAAATCTTTTTTGGATTTTGTATCCATTAATTGCCCAATGCTATTCTTATTTTGTTTCTAAAACACTATCTGCAACATAAGGCTATGTTGTCCTTATAAGCAGAATAATATCTACAGATAAAATAAAGACACTAGAATACCATATATCAGATTAATCCCATTACATGTTCCTGTCCACCACAGACTGCAAACAAATACACACATGCTTGTACACACACAGTGTATGTCGCAGTCCTGTCAAGGTTAAAGACATTGCTCTGACATCAGCTTCTCTGTTCACCTGTGGGCCCAAGGCAACCAATTAAAATCACACACACACGCACGCACACACACACATATGCACCCACACAAACATACGCACGCACGTGCACACACACTCATCAGGAACATTTGACCCCTGCACCATTGCCATCGGGCACTGGAGGAGGGATAGGGAAAAGAGGGAGAGAGAAGGGTAGCAGAGATGAAAAGCAAAGGAAGTACGGGGGAAGGAACTATTACTACAATTTGCTATAGCAACTATCACACTATCTCACAATAGCAAACAAAAGACAAAAACAATCTGCCACACAGGTCTTTTTTGAGCTAGTCTTTATTTAGGAAGTGAGACAAAATGCCTAGTGTTGTGCTTTACATCACCTTCCACCACCACAGGAAGACCTCAGAACTACACGGGGCCTTCCAGAAAAATCCATCATTTTTTTCACTCTTAACAAGTTCCATAGAAAACCCAGTCCCAAATTTGCATCAATGTTTATGTACAAGGTTGCTTTCCACAAAATAGCTGCATTTCCGTTCACTCAAAGATGTATATATACACAAGAAAAACATGAAACAGGCCGCAATATGTGTTAAATATACAGTACTGTATGTGTAATTGAATCCATATTACAGTAAGTCGCTGTTTTTCAACATTTTTGTATATGCATTGAGAGAACATCACATCTTCTTTAATTCCTTATAGTAGAAAAAGGAGGACACGGTTGATATTTCTAAATACAAGGCATTGTCTTACCTGAATCTAAACTTTTAATTTGTGCTACTACCTTTAAATAAAAAACAAACGATATAATTCATATGAGGAAGTGCTTTTATACATATAATGGTACATAAACTAGCATGTGGCTATAGGCTACAGTAGATCATAGTAGAATCTAAGTTTTAATTGATGTCTGGTGCTAAAACAATGACCCAAGACCAAACAAGAAAGAATCTCTTCATTCTATGTGCGGAAATGCAGTCATGAAATAAAGTTTGCCCACTAACACAAAGTTCCCAAGGGTCCACAGTAAAAATCTTAAGTAAAGAAATCACCTTTCAATCATTTGCTGGTTGGTTTTCAGTAAGGCTATATGTTGAAAACTACAACAGCCTCCTTTGGACCTGCAATCATGCGGTAAATCTGTAAGAAAAGTCATACATTATTCTTAGGTCCCAGGTTTGTGTTGAGGTGTTTCAGCACCAGAGGCCAATATGGTAGTACCTTCTACGCTCTACAATATTCAGTTATATCGTAACAAGGCAGGCAGTGCATAAACCATCTACAAAAAAGTCCCATACCCCCCCCAACTGTGAGCCCACGCATCATCTCGGTTAATCCCTATATGTAGATACAGAGCCAGATGTAGAAATAGGGCTGAGCACCCCCAACCCCCCCAGCCTCACTCTGAATATAACACTAAACATCACCTCCCTGAAATTGACGTTTTTCCTCATAATTACATAGATAAGTGGTACTTGACAAAATCAATATGTTAGGTATTATAGCAGAATCATAGTTAGTTATGTTTCCACGTTTGGTAAGGAATATTATCATGCATTATTGCTTGACCACTTATGAATGAAATATTGCCCAAGATGGAATTCTGACTGATACCTATGTTTGGCAAAATATCCCCAAAATTCATACAATTGGCATAGATTCCATTATTAGGCTATTGTTAATGTTTTTATTTTGTTTGTTTTGTTTTTCTTGCATGCAGTATGGTGTCTTTTGGCGAGCAAAATAAATTATTCATTAATTAGAAAGTGTCAAATGCTTTGGCATATTTTTAAACAAAGGCAAAAACAACTTAAAGTGCAAAACTGTACCGTTACAAAACTGTAAACAAAATCTAAAAATTAAAAAATAAATATAGAAAAAGATTAAATAAGAGAAACTTGCATTTCAATGTTAAATACTGTGTGGCCTATAGTAGCAACATTAATACCATAATTTAACACTTGAAAAAAGGTTTTACCTTTTGGATTTAGTCAAGGCATTTTCAATGTCCATGTTCGCCTTTCAGTTAAAAAAAAAACCAAACAAACAAATAAATGTAATCATATATAATTATTAATTATTATATTAAAAAACGTTTCTCATGATACACTGTAGTCAGTTAGTCGCTTAGTGCAGTGATTTACTGTCCACAATCTTTAAACATGTCATCTAGTCTGTCAGTTTCCAATGTAGCCCATCAATTTGAGGACAAACCGTATAGCATTATATGCTGTAACACAGCTGTGATATTGTATGGTATGGTATTATAAGGTAAGGTATGCGTTTCTCATTTCATAATGACTACAGTTACTCCAAACTATTTCCAAATAATTCTAATGCACTTCTGTACATTCAAATGTACAGAAGTACAACAGTACTAGTGAGAATAGAATAACTAAATTTACTGGTAGAAAACAGATGTTTCACTCAATAATTTTGTTAGTTCTTCAGCCTTTTTTGGATATGGTATGATTTCCATAGTTTTCAGAGTAAGCATATTTTAATGAATTAGAAAATCTCTGTAGCACTCACCAAGTAGTGCCTGTTTCATCATGTTTGTCATACATAATTGTGCTCTTACTTCTCACTGAATATTATATTATAAACAAAAAAGTAATAATAGAAGCACCATTAAAAATAATTTGGAAGAACGTCAAGAAAATATTTAGTCTCTGTTGAATATTTTCACTGGAAAACTGAAGATTTGATCAGTGCTTCAAATTGAAAATGTTCCTCAATTATATTTCTGTCTCAGAGTTTGAAGTACTGTACTTGTGCTTTGTGTTACATTGTCAATGAACCCATAAATACTGTATGTGATGAGGAAATTAAACACAAATAACTATTGTCTTTTCTATTTTAACTAGATGTAATGTGCTTTTTATTTTCCGAGATACCTACAGTCACGTGAGGAAATGTTTTGCCAAATCAAAGAACGGGTTTCTGTCATTTAGCTGGTGATTTTAGGCGGGAAACACTTTCTTCTGGCACTACTGGGGAACGACGCACTGATCAAAATGAACGCAACCCAACCCTTTCACCCTTCATTCCCCCAGTGAACTCAGGGGAGAGAAGGCTCCCTTGAAGCACGCAGACTCGTAATGCTTGTTCAGGTAACTCTTCAGTGCAAATGTCTTGTCGCAGCGTTTGCACTTGTAGTGTTTGAAGGCGGAGTGCGTCTGCATGTGGGCGCGCAGGTTCGACCGGTCGGCGAACGCTTTCCCACAGTGGGCGCACCCGAACGGCTTCTCGCCCGTGTGCGAGCGCATGTGGCCCTGGAGGAGCCACGGTCGGCTGAAGGCTTTGCCGCACACGTCGCACTTGTGCTTGAGGTCGTGGGTCAGCAGGTGCATGGCCATTGCTGGCATGGAGACGTAGACCTTGCCGCAGGTGGGACACTTCTTGGCCATCTTGCTGTCGATGCTCCTGTGCGTCTGCTTGTGCCGGCTGAGGTTGGACGAGGTGGCGTACGTTTTGCCGCACTCGCTGCAGGTGTGCCTCTGGAGGGCGCCTCGGGGGTTTCCCAAGGCTTTCCTCCGTGAGCGTCCGTCCGTGATGAAGAAGGCGTCCACCGCGTACCCCTCGCCGACGGCGGCGTCCCCGTTGATGTAGCCGCCGCCGGCCACCGACGACACCTCGGACCGAGGGCTGTCAGGCTGGTCCGAGTCGCCGTGGATGTCGGAGTGGATGTCGCCGTGGATGTCGCCATGGATACCATTGTAGTCGGTGTCCCGCAGGCGGTCGTAGATGATGGATGGGTGGCCCGGGGAGGGGACTTTGGAGATGACAGTTGAGTCACTGACAACCACGTCATCATAGGAAGACGGGCTCAGATATTCACTCACGTAGCCTGAAGACACACAAGTGTACAAAGACAAAGGTCACTCGTTTATCTGTACAAGGGGTTTGTGATTGGAGACTGATTGATAGAGATTCAGCCAGGCAGTAGTGCTATTACTGTAATGGATGTGTGTTTGTGTGTGTCTGTGCACGTGTGTGTGTGTGTGTGTGTGTGTGTGTGTGTGTGTGTGTGTGATAGAGACAGACAACTCAGTATCCATATTCTATTCTAACAGTAACCCCATACAATAAAAGGTACACTAATACATTGATTAAATATAATGTGCCACGCTAGCTTTCTTTTCTGTCTCCAGATATCCTGGCTGAAAGGTGGAGCTTAACAGGAAAATTAGACACCAGCAAGGTACACCTTGTTCCCCAAAAACACTATTATTATTATTATTATTATTATTATTATTCATTATTGAATCAACTCTAAAGCCATTGCTGTGTATTAAATGTTAGCTAGCTCCATTGTCAACACTGAAGAAATGCAGGCACTGGTGAACCTAAAATGCTGTAGGGCGTAAATATTGTGTGGTAGCACGAGTGTTCAGTTAGCTAATGTGCCCTGCACAGGTACTCGTGTGTGTACACGGATGTATATCAATCAATAGTACTCTGGTTCAATTAGCCAACTCTAAGCAGTCAGACACGCGCAGTAGGAGGGATTCTATTCCTGGTAATATAATTTCATTTTACAGTTCTGAGAAGCTGACATGCTGGTAATGAAAAACCAGACAAAGGTGGCTAGAGAAGAAGAAAGATAAGGGAAAAAACACAATAAAGGAAGGAACGGTGAAGGCAGAGAGAAAGTGCTAGCTGTACACTATGAATATTTGATCGTTGCCCTCGGAACAAAGAACTGTATCTGGATATTGATGCAAGTGTGTGCTTGTGTTTTATAGAGCGCATGTAATGTGTTGAAACGTGACCGAGGGAACATTTGTTTGTCTCTATCCCGTTCATTCGGCTTAGTCAGCTAAACGGACGCGTTCGCAGTGACAGTCAGGTGGTCGAGGAACAGGTCACACGCATTCACACACCTAGTTGCCTCCCACAGAAACCACAGGCTGTGCTGTTAACCAATTAGCACCTCCACTGGAGATGTGTTCTAACATGGTTATTAATAGGATGGGGTGGCGTTACTTAAAGGCCCACAACATATTTGGTCTTTTATAATGAAAACTAAATAGAATGTATATGAATAAAATACTAAATACTTAATACTGTAGGTTGTCGCACATGCCGCACGCAACTTTACAGAAGATTCTGCGTAGCCTTTGCCATTCAGACAGGTGTTCCGACCTGGCCAACTGTAAACCATAGCATGGGAAGAGCTAGGTTGCTGTGGAAGCATTCAGAACAATGAGAGCGGCATTCTTCATTTTGCACCACACTATTCAATCCAAAGTCATGACGATCATTTAATGTAGCAATCATGTCTGTAGGGGTTTAATTACATTCTGCCCTGGACGGCTTGTTGATTTCAGCCAGCAATCATCAGTTTAACATTGGCATAAAAGTGGAAAAACAGCATAGCATGTGTAAATAGTATAATTAAAGTATAATGTTGGTCCAGGCAGGACACAAAGCCAGTGTTAACTGATGGCTCAGTTGACTCTCCAATGTGTTCTCTAATACCAAAAACAGAACTTAAAAGGCAGTCCTTAAAAATACACACGCATTAATTCAGCTGCTTTTCATGGCTGTAGCTGCAGACAGCTTGCTAATGTCTTCTGCATGGTTGCAGGCATCTCGCTAGCGCCCGCCACCACGCCAGCTCCACCTTAAACTCACTGTAGCTGTGTGCTGTCAGTTCTGTATTGCTAACCCGTGGCAGGGGTCTGTGCTGACAGGAGCTGAACCATATCGCCACGCCTAACTGTAAGCCCTTCAGTCCCCTGTTAAACATATACTTTCATGGAGCGGTACTGAGAAGGGGGTAGGTAGGTATTCAGCGGAAGAGCAAGTAAATGTGACAGACAGAAGCTACAAGCTGTAATTTAATATTTGATCCGACTGCCTGAAACACACTTGTGTGCTTTGGACACTTGTAGGTCATGTACTGTACGTGCATGTTTGTGTGTGTGTGTGTGTGTGTGTGTGTGTGTGTGTGTGTGTGTGTTGTAACGCTATATGCACTCAGCTGCCTGGGAAATGTGCCGAGTTAACAAAACAGCAGTGCATTTGTGTGCGTGTGCATGTGTGTGTGTGTGGATCCTGCTGCTACAGCTCTTGTTATATTTATAACAAGAGCTTGCAGACCCACTTTTTACACGCTTACCGCACCGCTGCTGTCCTGCTCGGCTGGCAAGAGGAAGCATTGGAAACTCCCGAACTTGTTTTCCATGGATGTGAATGGTTCATAGGTGCTGAATAAAGCTGCACAAAATAAATGCACGCTCTGCATCGACGAATGCATTTCAGCCTTGTAGAGAAAGCCAGTCGATACAGTCGAAGTGTGGTTTGGGAAAACGAGCCTTTCCTTAACTCCTGTGTTTCCTGTACTTTACTGTAATCTGTACTATAACATGGCCTGGCTTTATAGCAATTCAGCGTGCATTTGTGTAGAACTATTTCAACTCTGAGTATAAGGCCATGATCAATAGAAGAAGACAGTGTGTCCTGTTTCTTATGGGAGCAGGGTATTGCTTTTCAAGTCACCAGAGAACACAGCATTTAATCAGAGTCTGTTCAAAAATCCATAGCAAGAAATGGATGGCGCATTTACAGTAGTGTGGCCTAGAATATACTGCGACACACTTTGTCTGACATTTGTGGAGAATTGGAAAGGTCACATTTTCATTTATACGGGTCACAAGCTCATAACCTATGGTGCTACAGCACGAGCCTACAGTAAGATGCATGGACCACAGCACTAGAGTGTACTGTGGGCGACCAGTTGAACCAATATATCCATATAGCTTCCTTCCTATTTATTGTCATGGACATGACACGATGTAAACTGTTCTATGATTGTGAGATCTGATTGGGAGAACATCACCTGCACCATCGACTGTATGCTAAAGGGCCTTGCATATAGGGATTCTGTCCTTCATGCAGGGAACATTGAACTAGTGTTATATAGTGTTGCTACGGTATAAATGATCATATTTTAATGGAAAATGTTCCAAGGCACCTTCCCCTGATTGGTTCTGTAATGTCCTACAAGAAATCATAATTGTATGACACAGTACATTACATTACAGTAACATGGTGCTTACTGTATGTTATAGTGTATATGGAACTCATCTAATTAGAATTATAAGTTATTGTTGATCACAAGCCATTTTCTGCAAACAATTTCTGTGTTTGACACTAAAAAAGGCTACAGAAGAGGCATAATGGCCAGCTGTGTGTGCGTACTGTATAGTGTGTTGTTATGCAACTCTGTGTGTGTGTGTGTGTGTGTGCGTGCATGTGTGCGTGTGTGCGTGCGTGTGTCCAACCTTTGTCATGATGATGGAACCTCAGGCTCAGCGTGTGTTCATTCCTTTGCCCATATCTGCTTTCTAGCTCGGCAGCTGAAAAATCATCCAATTTGACTTTCTTCACCAAGAAAGACCGGGGCATGATGGAACTTTGATAGAACCGACACGCATACACACCCGCATACAAGCACTCACAATCCTGAGCAACAACTATAATGCATATACTTGAGAAGTCTTAATTAACTGGATTCAAATGTAGACTATTTGAGCATGTATTCTTTATCTTATCAGGCAGTTAAAGTGCCTTGGATGTTGGGACATGCTGTTATGGTTTGTTAACTCAGGTATAGCCTATTAAATTGCTGTTATTGCTCGCTCTCTCTCTCTCTCTCTCTCTCTCTCTCTCTCTCTCTCTCTCTCTCTCTCTCTCTCTCACACTCTCTCTCACACACACACACACACACACACACACACACACACACACACAGTGCGTATATCTATTCTGAATCATATCACAGTGTG
>JAODUE010000003.1:15535-34691 GCA_027564755.1 Amblyopsis hoosieri
GTTTTTTTTTATTTATTTTTTATTTATCCGAACACTGTTTGCTTGTGGGGCTATATAAAAAATTCTCTCTATCTATCTATAAATCTCACCCTCTCCCCCTCCCTCCCCCCCCCCCCCCCCCGGTCTAATATCAGCTGTTTTCTTCTCTTTGGTAAAGTGCTGAGTCCAGTAGCACCACATTTTGAGCCATTGCATTTTCATCGCATATTTCTCCTCCCCGTGACGATGAAAGAGGACCATACCAATAATCATCCTCTCTTGCGATCTTTCTTCCCCTTTTCTTCTCTCCACTTCTCTTTTCAACCACCACTCACTCAATCCTCAAATCCACTATGTTCCTCCTTTCTTTCTGCTGTGGCTTTTGCAGGTAGACGGAGTAACCTATAAGGTACTGCTTGTGTGTGCGTGCGCAGTAGAACCCCCAAATAGTGTGTTGTCTTGCCTGGACTCCCTGTAGAGACTAGAGTATTACATTAAGACCATTATCCACTTCCTCTACGTACTAATATTTCCCACATGCTCTTCCTCAATTCTCTTTGATGCTGTACAAAGCCAAACAAGAATAAACAAATATAAATTATTGTGTTTTTCGCCCAAGATTAAATTGTAACTCAAAGTACACTGAGTCATTGTGTTTGACTTTAATTACTTTATATCAATGTTAATGGGGCTTTTCCATAGATGTGTCATAGCAGGGGAAACTACAACTAAATAATGGACAGTTACTCAGTTGTACTGTCAATGCTTGGTCATTTGAACACCCAAATCAAATGTCATTAACTATTATTTGTTATTATTAGTTGCATTTACCCAGGTAAAAATCAATATCAACGCTAAGAAGCTCAGTACAAATACAAATAATTGTAATTGAGTCATAAAACATTTACACATAAAATATATTTCTTAATGTGAACAGAAATTTCATAGAAAAATTGAAAAACAACAAAGCCCCCCCCCCCTTCCCAAATGATTCATCCACCGCTTCGGTGAATCCACTGACCTACCAGCAGCTCGTCTACCCACCCACCACTGTAGACCCCTCCCCCCCCATCCTCCCTGAATGAAGTATCTCCCACCTCTGTCTCTGTCAGTTACCTCCCTCCCTCCTCTTAAATCCCAACCTCCCTCCCGCTCTCCTCAGATGGATCAGCTGACCTCCGCACACATTTCCACCAGCAGCTATGTTGCCGTAGCGAGAGGCGGCCGGTTGCCCGGGGTAGCGCTGTGACTAAGCTCCTCTTCCTCCTCCTCCCCCTGCTCCCGTGTTCCAGGTGGAGCAGCTGACCTCCCAGCTGAAGGAGAAGGCAGACTGGTGCAGCGAGCTGCGGCTGGCCTCGGAGCAGCAGCAGCGGGAGCTGGCGGAGCGCGACCAGGAGATCGACAAGCTGGAGAGCCGCGTCCGCGAGCTGGAGCATGCCCTGCTGGCCAGCACGGAGACCCTGGAGGAGGTGGGTCGCAGGAGGACAACAGAGGAGAGAGGGGTTGGGGGGTGTAAAGCCTGCTTCAGAGAGGAGAGAGAAGGGGGCGGGGGGGGGGAACGGCGCGGGAGAACAATAGCTGCAGAGCGTGGCAGACAACTGTGTGTGTGTGAGGGAACGTGTGAGAGGTGTCAGCTAAGAAGATGAATGAGAGGGGGGGGGGGGGGTTGCAATACAGAGTGACAGTGTGCGGGGGCGGGGACTGTTCTCGCGCCCCCGCCGGTTTTGCAATTGCTGCTGATGCTGAGCTAGGTGTACTAGCAGCTGGAGCTGATCTAGGTGTAGCTGTAGCTGGTTCTAGCTTAGCTAGGTGCACTAGCAGCTGGAGCTGATCTAGGTGTACTAGAAGCTGGAGCTAGCTGAGCTAAGTGTGCTAGCAGTTGGAGCTGAGCAAGGTGGAGCTGTAGCTGGTTCTAGCTGAGCTATGTGTGATAGCAGCTGATTCTAGCAGAGCAAGGTGTGCTAGCAGCTGATGCTAGCAGAGCAAGGTGTGCTAGCAGCTGATGCTAGCAGAGCTAGGTGTGCTAGCAGCTGATGCTAGCAGAGCTAGGTGTGCTAGTAGCTGGAGCTAGCTGAGCAAGGTGTGCTAGTAGCTGGAGCTAGCTGAGCAAGGTGTGCTATCAGCTGATGCTAGCAGAGCTAGGTGTGCTAGTAGCTGGAGCTAGCTGAGCAAGGTGTGCTAGCAGCTGATGCTAGCTGAGCTAGATGTACTAGCAGCTGGAGCTGATCTAGGTGTACTAGAAGCTGGAGCTAGCTGAGCTAGGTGTGCTAGCAGCTGGAGCCGATCTAGGTGTGCTAGCAGCTGGTGCTATCTGAGCTAGGTGTGTTAGAAGCTGGAGCTAGCTGAGCTAGGTGTATGCGCTGGATGTGCTTGCTTGCTGCTGAAGTGATGAAGAGAGCGGGGTGGAAGCTCTTGCCGCTTCATTTAATTAAATCGCTGCATTGCATTAAGGCATGGTGGACCGCTAAGCTACATCATAGTCTGTGTGGAGATGCCCCAGCTTATTGGAGAGGTTTGAAACACAACGCATCTGGGAAACTGTAGTGCAAATTGAGTAGTGTTCCTTTTTGTAAGTGCAGAATTTATTTGCAAACAAAAACCTGTTATGTTGGCTGTGTTTGTCTTACAGCTTGTTTGAATATCATCTATAGATAATATTGTCTGCTACTAGATGTTGCACTCAGCACCAGCATCTCAGACCAAAAGTGCTTTACACACACATGCACTAACACACACATGCGCAGCCAGACAGGCTGTGAAAACGAAGAGGAGAGAAGATCAGAGGAGCAGAGGTTTACAACACACACGAGTGTGATGTCATTCTCTGCTCAGGACTACTGTTCTTGTCGCTATTTGCTGCTATATGAATGTTTGTTTAAAAAATAAAGCATATATGGCCTTGTTTTGCTGTTGTGATGTTACAGTTGGAAGAAAAGAAGCACCATGCGTCCATCAGCGAAGCTAAACACGCCACACTGGAAGCTCAGCTACAGACCGAGAGAGAAGCCCTGGACAGGAAAGAGAAGGAGGTAGTCCACGAGTAAACGTTCAAAACAAATGTGTGCATCCAGCTTGCACTTAAAATGTTGTTCAGCCACACAATGAATAGTGTTGATAACATGTAAGTTCAGCATACAAAAAATGATACTAAAAAAATGATTTATAGTAATATTACTAAAATTTCATCCCAAAACATATCTCACACCTTGGTCTTTCGACTGTGATTTTAACACTTCCCCACATAGTTTCATGAACCTTTTTAGCCTTAGGAAAATACTTCTTAAATACAGTTGACTAAGATGATTATGATGATGCTGCTGAGATCCGTACTGTACAACTGCTTGGTCCAGTCCAGAGTTTGGAACCATTGCTGATTAGAGCTCTTTGTAGGGTTAGGGGGACTATAAGCACAGAGCGGGGGAGCCCCCTGGTGTAGTCAGTGTGACGTGACGCCCTGACGTCTCCAAAAGCGCTGTGCCCCATCTCCCACCAGATCAGCCACCTGGAGGAGCAGCTGGAGCAGTTCAGAGAGGAGCTGGGCAACAAGAGCGAGGAGGTGCAGCAGCTGCACATGCAGCTGGAGATCCAGAGGAAGGAGCTCAGCAGCCAGCAGCAGTACCTGGAGACCAGGGACAGCATGCTGCAGGTAGGCACGGCTGTAGAGACCCCCTCCCTGGGGGTCTATAATGGAGGTGTGGAGAGCTGACTGTTCTGGGTCCTTATGGTGGGGCTGTTACTGTATTATGACATGATGGTACATGGAGCGTATCTAACATAATGTAGCTGACTAGTAGCAGTGACCTCTACAGCAGGGCTATTCAAACCCGGGCCTGGAGGGGCGCTGCCCTGCATGTTTTAGATGTCTCCCTGCTCCGGTTGGTTGTTTTAACAAAATTTAAAGTAGTGTTTTTCTCCATGGAATTTAATATTGGTGAGTTAATTTAACGTTTCCCCCTTCGTCTGTGTTGTAGGAATTGCCTTTTTTAAATTGTTAAACCATCTGAATAAGCTGCTGACAAATCTTCTTTCTTTTTTTATGCCTGGACATAATGACTAGGATTCTGAGACTGCTCATTACGAGTGAACTGTTTGCGGATAGCCATCACATTATAATCTCTGGCTTTTGAAGGTTTTGGAGGCGAAGGACAGGGAAATAGAACTTCTTAATGAACAGATCACTAAGCTTCAACACATGGAAGCTGCCTCTGATAACAAGGTAACGCAATATGCGCATACGAAATGGACCCCGTCTGTTTATGCATACGCATACCTCCGTGATAGTGGATTGTGTGGCGTGTTCTGTGGCTTCCCTAACCATTGTGTGCTCGGTAAGGCATATTTGCTTTTTGTGATGTCGTGCTTTTGTGGGTGACTTGATAAACCAGTGAGACCTTATACATTGTGCAATTGTGCAGAATAAAATTACACATTTGTCATTTTAATAGACCTTTTTCACAGTACCTAGATGTGCTTAAAAAAAGGTGAAACTTTCTTCCCGTCTAGTCTATGAACAAACAAAAATTCACACATCATCTGAGTTTATTTGGTTGGTTTGACGTACAATGCAAAAGTTGAAAAAGAAGCAGGCCACATTAACTCACCTGTGTGGGCCGGGATTCAGCATTTAATATCTACATGACAGGGAGAAAGTACACCCCTTATTGGTACTGCATTTATCAATTACTGACAGTGACAGGGAGACGGTACAATTGTTATTGATATATGGTATTTGATATTTGCATTTTCCACTGTGATAAAGGTCTATTTGACCCCCTAAAAAATAAAAATATTTTAAAGTGAAAAGAAAGCATAGCATGAAACAGTTGGGTCTCTTCGGTTTGTCCAAGCGCATGGGATTTCCCAGCGAAACGCGGCGTTCTGCTGACGCAGCGAACTTCCTGCTCCTTAGGAAATGGACGAGCGTGACGAAGTGATACGGGAGCTGGAGTCCCAGGTGGAGTGCATGCGCAGCGAGCAGCAGCGCCTCAAGAAGAACAGCGAGGAGCAGCTGGAGCAGCTGAACGCCGTCATCGACAAGCTGCAGCAGGAGCTGGCCAATATCGAACAGAAGCCGTTCGTGGAGGACGACGAGGAGGCCAAGGCCCTGCCGGAGAGCCGGGCGTCGGGGCCGTCCGAGGAGGAGTACGTGGAGGTGAAGCAGCGAATGGACCTGACTGCCAGGGAGCTGGACGGGCTCAGGGCGGAGCACGGCAAGCTGCTGGAGACGTACCGGCGCCTGAAGGAGAACGCCGTCGCGTTGGCCAAGACGGAGCGGCTGGAGAGCGCGGAGGCGGAGCTGGAGGGGGCGGAGCTCGCGGAGGCTCTGCGGGAGAAGACGGCCGGCTACGTCGTCATGCAGGCCCAGGTGCAGGCGCTGGAGCAGAGCGCCACCTGCAGGTTGGCGGACCTGGGGCGTCGCGTCCGGGAGCTGGAGGACTTGGTGGGCGAGAAGGACGGCGAGCTGGCTCACTGTCGCCTCCTTGTGGAGCGAGCCCAACGTGACGCGGACACCCTCAAAGTGAAGGTCTCCAGCCTGGAGGATAAACTGCGGGATACGGTGGCTGCGGCCCTGGGCAGCCAGGCCCAGGTGGAAGCCCTCCAGTCAGAGTGCCAGGAGTCGGAGGACCGCAGAGCTAAAGAACGCCTCCAGGACCCCGGGAAGCACGTGTATGACTTTGGTGACTTGGGTTTTCCACGGATGGATTTCAGAGGGATGGGTCAAGCCAGGCAAGGACCCACCGGTAAGGTGGTCCATTTGACGGAGAAACTCCGTGAGCTGGAGGTGGGACTCAGCGGCATGCAGAAGGACCAGGAGCTCCAGAAGCAGCTGCTGTCCAGCTCGGAGGAGGAGGTGCTGGAATACGAAAGGCGACTGGCTGTTCTCATGAATCTGCTCGGCCAGATGAAGACGAAGACTAGTGCACAGCTGAAACCACTGCTTCCACTGGAGGTACTGTAAGAGCGCATGGTGTATAGTTAAGTAAAGTCAATTGTATTTATATAGCCCTTAATCACATTGCAGTCTCAAAGGGCTTTATAGCCTACATTTCACATGGAAACAAACCACACCCCCTTAACCTGCTCCTCCCCCCGGGCAAGGAAAAACTATATATAGTTATGTATAGTTTCAGCTGCTGCTTATATCCCGTTTGGATTGTTTTAACACCTTTTTAGCTTTTGCTGTCATACTTACGCATAGCTTTTTATAACCGCTTTACAAAGTAATTAGAAGCCACCAAAATGTTTTTGAACTACTGTAGGTTAATACCTTTTTTTATTTTTTTACATTAAGTATCATTTTTCATATTTAACCAAGTAACAATGTTGTGTTTTAGAAAGTAAAAAACAAGCCCACCTTAGATGGTTGCCAATTTGTTTTGTTTTGGGGGAAATAACATTAGTGGCATCTGGGTAGCTTAAGCTACAGGGACGGTTCTTGTTAACTGGGTCTTGTAGTTACCTAGCTACCTTAAAATACAAATGTTAATACAGCATGACTAGTGATAGCAATAGAAACAGAGCAGACAGAATGTAGCCAGCCAGGCTTAGGTTAACTGTATTACATTACAATGTGTCATGACTTGATAGTATCACTATGAACACTAACAAATACTATAAATGTGTCCAAATTCTCAAGGACAAGAGGTGTACTGTAGCTGCGACACCTTATACCTTTATAAAGCATGGGAATCATGGGAATCACTGTGTGTGCAGTTGTGTTACCAGAGACATCATTTTGCCTCTGCCATTTTAAGCAGCCCTCCTCAGACCACGGCCACGTGACTGTGTCTGAGCTCCTTCAGGAGCTGCAGGAGGCCAGGGATGAGGCCTCAGCCACCAAAGAGCAGCTCCACAGCTACGAGGAGAGCTGCAGTAGACTACGAGAGGAGCTGAAGGTGTCGAGGCTGTTTTAATGTTCCAGCCACTGCAATTCTGCAATGTTATGCTATTTCACGTAGTAACCCTTTGCTTTTAATATTAGGTAAAGGAAGGCTCAGTAGATGCTCTCAAAGATCAACTTGAAAAGGTAAATGCCCAAATTTATTTGATTTATTCCCTAATTAGCCCTCAACGATTTGGACCCAGGCCTTCTAGTATGGTAACGTTCTAAACCTCCTCACTTCAGATGCCTTCCAGTATCTGTGATGAGGCCAAGCTATCTGCGCTTCAGCAGGAACTTCTGGAGGTCCACAGTGATGCTGTGGCAACCAAGCAGGAGCTGAGCAGCTTCAGAGAGAGCTACGAGGAGCTACAGGGCCTCCTCCAGGTACGTACGTTTGGACCAACAGTGGTCAAGGCCAGTGTGTGTCTCCACAGATAGCCTGGGCTTTAAGATTATATAAAATATTCCCCTTCTTGTCTTACTACTATATAGTACAGTATAATACAGTGTTATGCATATTTGCACATGCTTATACAATTATTATTCTAATTTTTATTTTTTAAGGAGCGGGAAATGACCATTGCACATCTCAAAGGGGAACTCGTCAGAGTAAGTAGACAGCGTTACCAATCAAACGAGCGTATTCCCAGATGAGGATCTCTCCGTGCCCTTCGCTGACTCTCCCCCTCTTCTCCTCCCCCAAGGTGACTGTAGAGGGGGAAGGAGGAGCCAGCACGGCCCGGCTCCTCCAGGAGCTCCAGGAGGTCCGCCAGGAGGCGTCCGCCACCAAGGAGGAGCTGAGCAGCCACAGGGAGCGCACCGAGAAGCTGCAGGAGCAGCTGCAGGCCCGCCACCTCTCCATCGCCCAGCTGACGGAGGAGCTCCACAGGGTCCAGGCAGCCCTGGTGAAGGAGGTGGACTGCCCCTCCCCCTCCCCCTCGCCTCCTTCTCAGTCTCCATCTCCGTCTCCGTCCCCTCATCCGCCGCCCTCCTCCTCTTCCTCCACGACCCAGCCCAAAAGGAAAGCAGGGAAAACTCTGTCCGGGAAGGGAGGGAACGCCAAAGACAGACCTCCTGTCTCCAGGAAGAGCTCTGCAGCCAGCGGCCAGTCCGCACGCAGCCCTCCGCCGGCCAGAGACCCTCGGCCGCACTGTGTAGCTCTGACTGACTCCTCTACCCAAACTGAAGCCCCTGGGTCTCCTGACCGCACTCTAGGTCAGTGCTCCTCTACAGTGGTGTAGGCTCGGGGGTTCAAGGGTCAAAGAGTATTGGCTGTCATGACGTACTGTAGTGCTAGACAATGTTCATACTGCTCACAACAATGTTAAGAACACACGCATGTATTGTCCTACACAATGCTGTTTGATAGGCAGGGTGGAGAGAGGATTTCAACACTTTAATATTTAAATAAAAAAAGATAAGATGAATGTTGAATAATTTGTAATGCGCATAGCCACTCAAATCCTTTCCCGCTGTGTGTGCTGTAGCCGAGGAGGAGGTGGAGGAGGTGATTGGGGAGTTCCAGGAGAAGATAGTCCAGATGCAGGAGCTCCACGCAGCAGAGATCATGGACATGGAGGCGCGCCACATCTCTGAGAGCGACACCCTGCGCAGGGATGCCCAGAGCCTGGAGGACGAGTGCAAGGCCCTGAAGACAGTCATCGACAAGCTGCGCTCCACTGAGGTGGGCACGCTGTTCATTCATTTATATTATACATATTTAAATGGTGGGTACGCTGTTTTAACTGCATTCATTTATATTATACATATTTAAATGCTGGGTACGCTGTTTTAACTGCATTCATTTATATTATACATATTTAAATGGTGGGCAAGCTGTTTTAATTGTATTTATTTATATTATACATATTTAAATGGGGGCATATTCATTTATATACAGGGCTCTAAGTCCACCTTACATCTCTTGTTTTAAATTAGAAATATTTAAATAATGAATTTAATAAAATAATTGCCAATTTAAGACAAAGATGTCAGGTGGACTTATAGGTTTTTGTGTCTGATGTCTTCATATACATGTGTTGGTTACCATTGCTATGAGAAATGAGCTCCATTATATCTCTCCCAGGCACCCATGTCAAGAGTAGACCGTCCAACGTCGTCCCAGTTCAAAGATGGCTACACTAGTGGTAAGATGCTGCTCATGAGCCGTTTGGCGTTCTTTCTTTTGCAGCATTGATGTGTGTGCGTGACGATGGTGTGTGTGTGTGTGCGCGCGTGCGCGTGCGTGAGCAGACAGCAGCTCAGACTACAGTCAGAGGACAGGCTACGACCTGCCCAACATCCAGCAGGAGTTCAGGAGCACTCCAGAGGGAGCCAGGAGAGAACCTGACGACCCCATGCCTGACCGAATCAAGGTACAGCTCCTGCCTCAGTCTGTGTTCACAATTACCATTCTGTTTTAAACCTGCTCTCCTAGTCTCACACTGCCCTCTACCCACCCCCTAAGAGCCTGCTCTCCCTGTCTCACGCTGCCCTCTACTCACCCCCTGAGAGCCTGCTCTCCTAGTCTCACGCTGCCCTCTACCCACCCCCTGAGAGCCTGCTCTCCTAGTCTCACACTGCCCTCTACCCACCCCCTTACAGCCTGCTCTCCCTGTCTCACACTGCCCTCTACCCACCCCCTAAGAGCCTGCTCTCCTAGTCTCACGCTACCCTCTACGTGTATGTTTGATTGTGTGTTAATGAATGAATGACTTGATTTTATGTATGTACAGTATGATTAAAGGAATCAAGACATCTGTATACAGCAGTATAACCGTACTATTGATCTGTATGTAGGATGCATACTGTATACTATACAGTACTAGTACAAATTGACTTATGTCTACTGTGTGTGTAGTGTAGTACTGCCATACTATAATGGACCTGTATGTAAGGTATATGTGTACTATGCTAGTATTGCCATTCTATAATGGACCTGTATGTAAGGTATATGTGTACTATGCTAGTATTGCCATACACTATAATGGACCTGTATGTAAGGTATATGTGTACTATGCTAGTATTGCCATACACTATAATGGACCTGTATGTAAGGTATATGTGTACTATGCTAGTATTGCCATTCTATAATGGACCTGTATGTAAGGTATGTGTATTATGCTAGTATTGCCATACTATAATGGACCTATATGTGAGATGCACGGCATACGTGTACTATACTAGTCCCTGTGACTGATGTGTGCAATACAAACACCACGGCCGTGTGTCCTCCGTAGACTCTGCTGCGTGACGTCCACCAGGAGGGTATGCAGGTGCTCTCTCTGTCAGAGCTCCCCCTGGTGGAGGATGACCCCGGGGGCCAGCTGCACGGCCATGCGCTGGCCAAGGAGAGGCAGGCCCTGCTGGCTACCGTGGAGTCCCTCAAAGGCCTCATGGCTCAGATGCAGATACATGGGGACGCACAGGTCAGCCCTCGGCCTCTTCCGCCCATTAGCACTACGTCACATAAGCAATGTGCTTGAGCGTCTGATACAGACCCCTGTGAGCTCGACAGCACTATCGGGAAGTGGGGTAGATTTTCATTGGTTGTTAGCATAAGTCTCATAAATCTGTATATGTAATTTCCGGCATGACAGTGCTTTGTTTACTCATTTCAATTACTTAGCAGATTTACCAGACTGGTGTTAGTTTCCCCAACTAATACTTCAGTATACGTTTAGCATCTGACTTAGCATCATTGAGTTCTGGATGTTGGTGGTCGTTCATGTCAATCATAATACCTCTCCTGTCAAGTGGGCGGGTTTTGACGCACTTAGCCAGCGCTGTGTCTCTGCGTGACTAGCCGGACCGGACCAGTGTGTCGAGTGCTCACAGCAATGTTGCGTGTGTGCTTCGACCCCCCACCCCACCCCCCCGCCAGAGCTCGGACAGCACAGACTGGCGCGCGGAGCTCCTGGATGCCGTGCAGCAGGTGTTTGTGAGTGAGCGCAGTGTGTTGAAGAGCGCACTCTACGGGCAGCTGGACCTGCTGGACACTAGCGACGCCGTCGTGCACCTGAACCAGCTGGAGCACAGACTTGCTCAGCAGGTGAGGTGCACATAGAGCCCCAGACACTGTATACCGGGGTGGGCAATTCTTTTCCCTTGGAGGCCACATTGAAAATGTCAGAGAACTTCGCGGGCCACATTACGTGTTTAACCAACAGCTAAACATAAACACATAATACATATATATACAGTATATATCTTTGTTAACTTGCATATGTATGCATAATACAGGCTATTCCTGTGCAACACCATTTTCATAATCAAACGCAACAGTTTTTTACGGAGCAGTATATAAAGTAACATTCTGCAGAGCTTGTCAAGTCATTTTATGTTATTATTTTTAAAATGTTTGATGTACCAGGCAGGTATAATAGAATGGTAGAATGTCTCAAAGGGGCCCTGGGCCCCCGGGCCTGCTGTATACTGTAATGCCTTGAGCTCGTTGCCCGTCACTTCGTAGCTGAACATTGGTCGCATGTTTACATTCCAGACTTTGGTTGCCACGGTATCATTCTCATATATTTCCCACCCGCTATCCTCTGACTGTCGGTAAATGATGTCCTCAGCTCCCATTGGTCGTCGTCTAATTTGCATCCCCTAACGTTTAATTAGTATATCTCTGTACTTTGCGTCGCCGACCACCATTTTACCCGTTGCCGCTACAAGTCGCTCAGTCTCATTGACGTTCCATTGTCTTCAACTCCATCGCCGCTGGCCTCTTCCAGTGTGTCTTATTAAGGGCCGTCAGGTCTCAGGTTGATCCTAACGTGTGCTGCCTCCTGCAGGATGCCCATCACAGAGAGGCCACGGGCTCGCTGTACTCTGCAGACAGGGCCAGTCTCCTCTCAGAGGTCCGTCAGCTGCGGGGCCAGCTGGAGAAAGTCCAACAAGGTTTGTATTACACCAGTTTGTATTTAAAGCCACTGCTTTAAGTGGACACACCAATAAAACAGTAACTTGTGTTCTCTACAGTTGGTCCTGCAGAGCTCCAGCCGGCCGTGCTGTTTTCCACTGCTGCTGAGGCCCCAGGGAGCAGAGGGGGCCCTGCTGCTGAGGACACGTGGGGCAGAGGGGGCCCTGCTGCTGAGGACACGTGGGGCAGAGGGGATCCTGGTGCTGAGGCCCCAGGGGGCAGAGGGGGCCCCGGCCCTGGAGCCATCGGGGCTGGGGAAGAGGAGCATCTGCTCCTGGAGGAGCTGAAGGAGGAGCTGGTTCAGACCAAGCTGGAGCTGGAGACCAAGCTAGTGGCCCAGCACAAACACCTCCAAGAGCTGGACACACTGAGGTGACGTCTCTCTCTCTCTCTCTCTCTCTCTCTCTCTCTCTCTCTCTCTCTCTCTCACAGCCCTCACCATGTAAATAGGAAAACAAACTTGGTAGTGCAAACCGCTAGCTTGACTATTGACATTATAGCCTGGAAACCCTGTTTGGTTTAGTGTTTGCACAGCCACCCTGCTGGTGGTAGTGTTGTTGTCAAGACCATCTAAACCTGGACAGAGTCAAGACCAGACCAGTGTCCACGCTGCATGACACACGATAATATGTGGAACATGCAAACCATAGGCACTTCTGAAATGTATCTTAAAGATCCACATTCCCATAAATACATCACACAGTATAGACGCGGTCATCTTTCTTTCCTGAAGACCCTAAATGCCAGTTAGGCCCTTAAAGGTGGAGTCAGCAATGCTGAAGAGAAACCATTTGATATTTGAACTGGATCAAAACAACAGCACCTCTCACTTCAATGCCATGGGATGCTCCCTCAGGAGCTGCACCCCACACAATGGGCACACATTGCCAAGGCTGTGATAATGTAGTGTGGTGCAGTCTGCACCACTTTGTTTATGTTCCCATTTTACAGAGCCAGGGCTGTTTAGTACACAGAATGGGCAACTGGATGTATAGCGATAAATAGCTAGCTAGCGACGGTGAGGAGATATAGTTTGACAAGGTGTTTTAGCTTACAATTGCTGACTCCTTTTAAGATGACGGTTGTGGTTTTCACCTACAGGGCGGCGGTAATACAGAAGACTGCGGAGGTGAACGCGCTAAGCGACCAGCTGTCCGAGGAGAGGCAGAGGAGCCGCGAGCTGCAGTGGGCCGCGGAGAAGCACAAGTGCAGGAGTGGCAGGGATGAGGAGAGCAAGCGTGAGGAGCTGGAGGTAGGTGTTGCCATCTCAACAGCATGGCTCTTTGACTTGGCAAGAAAAACAGATTTGGGAATGTGTGTTGAATAATAAGTGATGCACCGACATGATTGCAATCACGTCGGTGCTATAGTCCGACTCTATATTGGAAACTGTACAGTATTTAATGACACCTACATGTCATCAAGAACGCCATCATAGTAATAGATTTTGTGAAGATCTTTTAATATAAATTATAAATATATATATTTTAAATTATGAGCTATTTCATCATGTCTTGTACGCTATACTGTTTCTAAAGTGCAGTATCACTTAAAATGTAATTTAAAGAGATTTGAATAGGGTTTAAATGTAAGCCCTATTGATACTAGACAGCGTGTGTCTTTGGCACTTAGGCTACGTTATTATAAATATGTAATAATATAATAATAAAGATATGGTAAATAGACTGCATTTATATAGCACTTTTATCAAAAGCGCTTTACAGTATTTTGCCTCATTTTCATTCATTCACACACATACACTGATGGTGATTGCTGTCATGCAAGGTGTGTGTGGGAGGGGGGAGGGGGGGTTAGGCATCTTGCTCAAGGATGCTTACAGGTATGTCAACACCGGGGTTCGAACCCACGACCATCCTGTCATATCATGCTATATCTTAAAGGTATCATTATCTTTTTATCTTGTTTCTTTTGTATGGCTTAATTTCAATCCCTTCCATCGTCCCCTCCTCTTCCCCTCATCCTTCCCTCCTCCCCCTGCTCCTCCTGTGTCTCCCTCTCCCTGCTCCTCCTCCTCACCCCACCTTCCCCCCCCACCCTCCCCCAGGACCTGCAGCTGTCCCTGGGGGAGCAGCAGAGCCGGCTGGGCCTGCTGACCTCCACGCTGGAGCAGGAGCGCCAGGCCTCCGCCCTGCTGGCCCAGCAGGCCAAGGAGGAGCGCCTGTGCCTCCACGAGCTCCAGGTGCAGCTGGAGACGGAGTGCGCCAGGGCCCAGGAGATAAGCAGCACGCTGAGCAGAGCCAGGGAGCTCAGGGCCACCGCCGCCGCCGGACCCCCCACCACCACCACCACCTCCTCCTCCTCCTCCTCAGTCGCAGGGGAGGGGGAGGGGCCCAGGACCAGCCTGAGGGAGGAGGGGGAGGAGGGCGGTGTACTGCAGGGGCTGCAGAGGGAGCTGGATGACAAGCATACACAGGTACGAGGGCTGTGTGTGTAATATACTGGTACCAATACTGGTGCATGCTGGTCATTCATACTTCAGTAACCAACTGTAAATGTAGCCATAGTAAATCAGGGTTCTCACTGGTCATGGACATTTGGTAACATCCTAACAAAAACTCAATAAATGGAAAGTCAGGGTATTTGAGCATCCTGTGAGTATTGTAATGTCATAAGAGAAGTTACATTTGAGACGCCTCAACACATTGGTGGGATTGCGTAGAAATATCCCGTATATTTTCAGTTTGTTTATCGTTGCCATGGTGGCTGTCCCTTTTACACAGACATCGTTCTGGTGTCCTGTTTTTCTATTCATTATAGGTCATAGGTCATGGCAATTCAGATGTTTAGTTGTTGCTTATGAGAACTGGTGTATGATTTATTCAACTATTGATAATATGCACTTATTGTAAAAAACTGTACAGTTTGCATTGGACACCTCATGTTAGCATGTTTGACACTAGCAATGTCCATGAATAGGGTCAATTTACCATCTGTGTCGGCCAAAGACCTGCTGGATGTTTCCATCTCACCCCTGACTCCTCCCCTTCCCCCACACAACGCACAACACGCACGCACATACACACACACAGGTGGTCCATCTCCTGGGCGAGCTGGAGGCCTGCAAGCTGGAGGCCGTCCGGCGAGAAGAGGAGCTGACGCTCTCGACTCAAAGGTCGACGCGAGACCAGGAGGCGCTGCGGGAGGCCCGGGCCACGCTGGAGAGCCTGGAGGCCCAGGTTTCGGAGGCCCGGGCACAGCTGCAGAGAGAGGCCGAGAGGAGGAGGAGCCTAGAGGCGGAGAAGGAGAGGCTGGAGGAGAGGGTGGCTCACATGGCCCAGCGACAGGCCTCGGGAAGCAGAGAGCTGGCTCATGGACACAGTGTGAGTGTGCGTGGTCTGTTGTCGTCTTGGAAACGCTTTAGGGTTCCTCCTGACCAACACGGAGCAACGTGAGGCGAAAGGATCACGTTGGAGTGCAGTTGGGACCTTGTAGGAGATCATAAACCTAGTAGTAGATCGTCAGTTTCCAGTGCAACGTTTATGAGGTCATCATTATGTGGCAACCGGCCTCTGAGGTGCAAGCAAACGTTCAACTCCCTTCCTTTATAACTGTTGTTTGTGCGTGCTTCAACAGCAGGATCTCTTGCACAGTGGATCCACTGACCGCACCAAAGACTGGGTGTTCCAGCAGAAGAGCGCCGATGCCCCGACGGGACCCACCGGTGGTCCACACCAGGGTCCCTGGGGCACCACCGACATGGTCCTGGGGAAGCTGCACCTCATAGCCTCCAAGACCCGCGCTATGGCTAGCAACACCAGCAGGTGGCTACTAGCTGCTTAAGTGCATATATTTATTTCACATTTACAGGACATTATTAATACTGTGTGTTCATGCAGACTGACAACCGAGGTGGACAGCGAGGAGCTGTCTTGGGTGCAGTCCAACATTGATGAGGTCATCGTTATGTTACAGAAGTCCCCAGGACTACCTGTACCTGAGGTAAACAAACGTCCCCGATGCTAGTTGTGTTGATTGATTCACTTTATCTGTCCTCTTGGAATGTTTCAACGATTGACCAGACAAAGGCATGGAGATCCCAGGCATTAGATGCACTGAGATAATATGACTATGTTGATAAACACTGTGTTGCCTTCGTTAGATGCATTTGGATAGTATGATTGGTATGTTGACAAACATATTAGTATGTTACCCTTCATTAGATGCATTGATATACAACATATTAGTATGTTAGCATCATTAGATGCATTGACATACAAAATATTAGTAAGCATCATTAGTTGCATTGATATACAACATATTGGTATGTTAGCATCATTAGTTGCATTGATATACAACACATTAGTATGTTAGCATCATTGGATGCATTGACATACAACATATTAGTATGTTAGCATCATTAGTTGCATTGATATACAACATATTAGTATGTTAGCATCATTAGTTGCATTGATATACAACATATTAGTATGTTAGCATCATTAGATGCATTGATATACAACATATTAGTATGTTAGCATCATTAGATGCATTGATATACAACATATTAGTATGTTACCCTTCATTAGATGCATTGATATACAACATACTAGCATCATTAGATGCATTGATATACAACATATTAGTACGTTAGCATCATTAGTTGCATTGATATACAACATATTAGTATGTTAGCATCATTAGATGCATTGATATACAACACATTAGTATGTTGGCATCATTAGATGCATTGATATACAACATACTAGCATCATTAGATGCATTGATATACAACATATTAGTATGTTAGCATCATTAGTTGCATTGATATACAACATATTAGTATGTTAGCATCATTAAATGTATTGATATACAACACATTAGTATGTTACCCTTCATTAGGTGCATTAATCCTCTTATGCTTTCCCCACAGAGCGCCGCCCTGCTGGCCGGAGGCTCCTCCAGTGCGTCCAACGTGCTGACTGAGAGGCTGCTGCGGCAGAACGCTGAGCTGACGGGCTTCGTGAGCCGTCTGACGGAGGAGAAGAATGACATGAGGAACCACAGCCTCCGCCTGGAGGAGGAGCTGCGGCGATATCGCCACGCTGGCCTTGGGTCAGCCGACTGGGCGGGCACGAGTGTGAGTACACCGCTTTGTGCTGCGGGAGCCACAGGTCTGGGATCAGGGACTAGCTAGAGTAATGAATTACACAAACACTGTGCTTAGGAAACATTGTGGACCGATCGATTTTATTTATAACTAGACTGGATTGTTTTGCTGATGAACACCGTGCATGGAACACTGCCGGGGACTGTCATGAGCATAAACTGAATTATCTGAAGGTGGAACATGAACTAAAGCCGACATCCATCCCCTCTGACCTCCACAGGCGTGCAGCAGGAGAGGGACCAGTAGGGACTCCTCCAGCCTGCTGCTGTCTCAGGAGCGGGAGGCCTGGGGCCGGGAGAGGGAGAGCCTGCAGAAGGCCCTGCTCTCCACCCAGGCCCAGGCAGCCCGCCTCAGGGCAGAGGTCAGGACCGACACCCTAAGAGACATCAGCGGCCCGGAGGGGGACAACGCTGCCCTCAAGGTCAGCGCACACACGCATGTATTGTACATACTGTAATATACATACTAGGACTGTCAGTTGATTAAAAAATGTAATCGCGATTAATCGCACGCTTTGCGTAATTAATTGCGATTAACAAATCGCGTATTTTTACCTGTTCAAAATGTTATATTTTCATAACAAGATCTGACATTTTTATGCAAATGTTTGTATTTATTTTAATTTTAAAGAAATAAATTACATAAATCATGCCATTTATCGCAATTACAGATGAATCGCAATTAAATTTTTTAATAGACTGATAGCTCTAATACATAATGTACACATACACACATATATACAGTATATACATACATACAAACATATATAAACACCTTCTACATAAACACACACACAACAGTGGATTCATACACGTATAAACAGACACGCACGTACGTACACGCTGGGTTCCAGTAGCTTGGAAGGAGGGTGTCAATCATTGCTGTGCCCCTCCCCTTCCAGAGGATGTATGGGAGGTACCTGCGTGCCGAGAGCTTCCGCAAGGCGCTGGTCTACCAGAAGAAGTACCTGCTGCTGCTGCTGGGGGGCTTCCAGGAGTGTGAGGAGGCCACGCTGTCCCTCATCTCCAGGATGGGCGGCCGGCCCTCCCTCTCCAGCCTGGACGCAATGAGCCAGCGGCGCCGCAGCGGCCTCACACGCTTCCGCACCGCTGTCCGGGTCTCTATCGCCCTCTCCAGGTAGATGACGGAACTTGCGGCTGCCGCCTCAAACTTGGTTTACAATGTCTTTTGTCCGTTAATATTATTATAATATACCTAACTAAATGAAATTATGATTCTGGATTTCACTAATCGCAGGGTCAAGCATTAGGTGTAGAGATCTCTGCATCATTGCAGAGATCACATAAATGGGTGTAGTAGCCATTCATGGGAACTGAATACTGTATTAGCTTTTAGAAAACACATTTACATATATTAAACAACCTTTAAAACACATTTCAGAAGAGTGATCCAGCAGATGTTTTAGCCAAACGTAATGTTCATGCTTTTGTGTTAACAGCCTTGACTAAATGAATTGCTTTCCCCGTCCTTCAGAATGCGTTTCCTTGTCAAGCGCTGGCACAAAGCAACAGGGATGGTCTCTGTGGCCTCGAGCCCCATCAACAAGAACGGCGTAGGACAAACGATAGGTACAAGACGTCCTCAACACCCCAAATAGAAACGATCTGTTCCTTTTCTCAATAGAGGTGGTCTTTTGAAATCAGCCATTATCCACTAACGGCGGCTCCCTAATCGTCCTCAGGTACGGATGGGAAAGATTCAGCCTTCCTCCTCCACCCGGGGAGTGTGGAGGCGTACAAGGAGAGAGGGGGAGGTTCGGCCGGGGGAGGGGTCTGTAGCAGCCGAGGCCGTAGCGGACGTGAGTCTCCCCGGTCCGGTGTCTCCTCGACGCACCACAGGTACAGTTGGTGCACGTAACACTGTATGGGGGGACGCATTGCATGAACCACTCCAGTGAAATATATACAGTCATTTAACATAGTTGATCTACCTACAGTGTTTATATACTGTATATTCATCTTATCTACCTACAGTATTTATATGTATACTATATATTTATCTATGGTGTTTACCTACAGTATTTATATACTGTATATCCATCTTATCTACCTACAGTATTTATATGTATACTATATATTTATGGTGTTTACCTACAGTATTTATATACTGTATATCCATCTTATCTACCTACAGTATGTATACACTATCTCACAAAAGTGAGTACACCCCTCACATATTTGCAAATATGTGAGCATATCTTTTCATGTGACAACAATGAAGA
>JAODUE010000003.1:34791-67723 GCA_027564755.1 Amblyopsis hoosieri
GTGTGTGTGTGTGTGTGTGTGTGTGTGTGTGTGCGTGCGTGCGTGTGTGCGTGCGTGCGTGCGTGCGTGCGTGCGTGCGTGCGTGTGTGTGTGTGTGAAAAAAAACGGACAGTGGAATCGCAATGGCCGTTTTATCACGTTTGGGGAGAAGAATAATGTGATAGCGGCAGTCTATATGCAATAGCCCTATATAGTAAATAATAATAACAATAAAAGGTGTACTGTTTTTTAAACTGTAGCCATATGTTTATTGTGGATATACACAATTAATATATATGCATTCCATTTGAATGCGAATGGAAACATTCACCCATCCATATATGCTACTGAGTCTACAACGCAATAGCATCGAATATAAAGTAGGCCTACATTATGTAATGACACAATCTGCCACCAGGTGGAGTCATTTGTCAATGAAAGGGAAGGCAGGCAACATACAATTTGAAAATGACAACAGCGCATCTAGATTCCTGTATTGCAGATACCAATAGGCTATAGGCCCATTTACTACGTCTGTTCCTGGATTAAAATATGTTTTGGACATTTACTATTGCAGACATCACATGCCTGATAATCCTAGATAGGTTACATGATTATTAATTCTAAATAATGATTTGGGCCTTGCATTCCTAACTGAAGAATAAGGTCACATTTTATACTATTTATAGGTACTAATTAAATGTTGCTGGCTCACAACTGTGCTGCTATTGCCAAGGCATTGCATCTAAGGTCATCTGTGTTCAGTTACTCATCACATTACCAGTAACTAGGGAAAGGGCCTTTCAGAGCCCAAACAACACAAGATTGTGATTAAACCCCAACAAACTAAATAGGCACAACCGTCCCCATTTCTATATTCCCAGACTTAATCAGAATGTGAATTCGCTTTGATCCAGATTGTCAGTGTTCAGACTCAGAGAGGTGGGCTGTGGTAAGGCGGGCAGACCTGAGGTTCTCAGGCCTTCAATAGCCTGACATGGCACGGCCTGAATGCAGAGGGCTGGTGTCCTTCTCGTCCACCCTACACCAGCAACACGGTCCCAGATGGAGCTGCATTGTGGCCGCTGACCCTGGGGGTCATGGGGTCATAACCAGGCAAATGGGGGCTGGTGTTTAAGGACTCTTTATGGAGTTCCTCCTTCTTCCTAAGGACGTGTGGCTCGCTAATTGAGGGCTGCCCCCCTCCCGCCCCCCACACCCAGGGTGCGAGGCCCTTGATACCTTATAATGTCTTCTGCAGAGAGACAGACAGTTGGACCAAGTGAATGGGGCAGGCTTTTTTTTTTTTTCTCCCTAATTAGAACACGTTCTAATTAGAACACGTTCTAATTAGGGAGACATTATGATTGTTATATAGTTTATAGTCTGCAAGACCCAAAATAAAAATAAAAATGTTATGTGTACACCCAAATGAGAATAAACATAAATCATGCATACTTAAGTTGTATGTACAAGCATGTAGGCCCATAATCATAATCATAATCAATCACACACACACACACACACACACACACACACACACACTTGAAATTGATATTTTGTGATAATGAAACAGCTGATGGATAATTTCACTATAGTTACAAGAATCTCTCTTTATGACTGCATGCATTTTCCATCAGTTTTCAAGATGGATTTTTTTTTTGCAAGAGGAAGTTATAGAGGAAGAGAAAGTTATACATATATATATATACAGTATATATATATATATATATATACTGTATATATGCACACAGTTTAGGGGACATATCTGTACTGAATGTGTTAGAGCAACTTGACAATGGCACTGTATTTCTGCCTTCCTCTTTATAAAAAGCCAGAAGGTTATGGAAGCTGAAAAGACATGCCAAGTTGGCTGGGAACCGTGGCATTACGTGTTACCCACAACCCCTCACCCCAGTGCGGCATGCTGGGATACAAACAAGCTTTGTGGGCATTCTCTCTTGCATTCCAGTTTGGACAAATGCATGTTTCTTTTTGTTCTGGGGTTTGCTACACCTCTTCCACTGAGGACAGACAAGGACATCTTATATCTGCTGCATGCGCACGCACGCACACGCACACAATTTGAATGCATTTACAAATGAAATAATAATGTGTTGCATTTTATTTTATTTATATTTCTAATTTAATGTAATGTATTTGAGTAATGAATTTGAAGGAGGAGAAAGGAGCGTTTCTATACATTCAGCTGGTCACTTGAGCACCTGACAGGAACTTAAGTGCCTTAATTAAGTGCTCTTTATTTATTCTCTGTTCTGAACAGGAAAGTTGACACACCAAGTGGCTACTAGAAAATACAGACAAATTCTTTAAACAAATTACCATTGAACCCTCATTGATGGTCATTTTCATGAGAAAGGAAAAGAATGCTCCTCCCACAATATGAAATAATATTAGAAATTGTACTTTATCTGCAAATTGTGTCTGTTTTCAAACAACTATTTGCTAAACTGGTAAAAGCAAAGTATTGAAATATTATGTAAAACAGTTGGATTTCTGTGTTTTTGTCTATTTTCTATTTTCAGAGAGACAATTGAAAATATTATTTAAAAAAATAAAACAATGTAATGTGTTTTATTGTAATAATTAATGTATGTAAAGAAAATATATGATTTTAATTATTATTATTTAAAACATATGGTTTTTATTACATAAATGTTATAGTCCCTATAAAATCCTAAAACATAAATATGTTTCAGGTTATTTTGTGGCTTGTATAATACATCAACATAATAAATGTGATAATATTTAAAAACATATTAATTACTATTGTTGTTGCACTTTGAATGGATGGATTGAATGACCATTATCTTTAAAGGATACTCACCTATTATACATTAGTATATAATGCATACATTAGTATATAATACATTTATATTATATACAGAATCAATGATTCAGGTATAACATTAATTATCTACTCAACGTGTGTGTTAATTTAAGATTGAACCTATTTAATATAATGTGTGCTAGCAGAGGATAAGGCCTTGCAGTGCCTCAAATCACCACATGGGAGCACATTCGTGTATCGTTATACCAAGAAAACATGTTGATGAAGGGTAGGACAGCGCCATGTTAGCCCATCGAAGCATGTGAGGGTTGGGTGCATTGTTGCATGTAGCCTACATACATAGGCAGGCCTATATGCGTTTCTCTGGCTCTCAGGACTCTCACCAGCCTATTGATTAGCTTAGCTGGTCAACCCTCCTCTCTCTCTCTCTCTCTCTCTCTCTCTCTCTCTCTCTCTCTCTCTCTCTCTCTCTCTCACTCTCCCCCTCTCTCCACCACACACACAAGCACCACGCCAGTTAAGTACAATACAACTATCTGTATTCATATTAATTAATATGCATGATTATTACATTGAAAATAATACAACTCAGTATATGTGGCTACTATGAATGTGTCTTTTTTAGTCAATGATGTACCACAATTGGCGCAGGGTGACATAACATATGAATTACTCTAATTATATAAATATTAAAATAAACTATAGGCCTACATTTGCTTTGTTGATGTAGTCAGAGCTCATAAAAATACATTTGCTACCAGATAGCCAAGTGTCAGTTATTAGTTATGATGAATTAGGCAACTGTGAAACTTAATTTGAGATATGTGTTTGATATTAAAAAAAAAAAAAGATTATGGCTCATTGTATTATTTTGATATAATAAGTTCCAGTATTTGCCTTTCCAACCTTGTCAATTCCTCAGCTGGATTGATTTTTACAGTATAATACAATAATACAATAATTCCTGTTTGTCTTTCATATAGTCAAGTGAAGTCAAATAGGTCAAGTGCATTATTATAGTAGTTAGGGTGAGAGTTAGTTCTCCAACCACACCGATGACATTTTCAATTGAATTTCATTTTAAGTGAATTCTTGGTCATTTATGTTTGTTATTTTGAAATTGTTGATCATATAGTGACTCGCCACCAACTAAGCAGAAATATATTTAAATATATGAATGCTAAAATTCTGCCAACAGAAGTTCTAATTAAAAACAGTAAACAAACAATATATCTATATATCCTCCATTTAACACTGCTGGCGGTTTGTGCGACTCTCTGAACTATTACCATATGAAAGCCGCTAGATCCTGTGAACGTATTTGCCCCCTGACCTCTCCACTATGTCTACCAGACAACAAATAGCTGTGGCTGTGATGGAAGGTTCCACCCATTTGGTTCTCACCCCACTTCCATATCCACTATGCTTTGCCGCCGGGCTGAGCTATAGGCCCCCTAGTCTGGATGGTTTACGTTCACGTGGATGTGTCTAGTCTCAAGAAAACCCCATCGCTCTGTTTTACTTCCAACACTATTCAGTGAAACCTCAGACAGCCACACACCCTGTCAAAGTCAGCTATTCATTCTCTTACGCACTCCCGTGTGAGCCTCTATTTAAAATTAACCATTTAGTAATTTAGCAGGCGCTTTTATCCACAAAGGACTTATATTAAAGCTGCATAGGCTTCTTTACAGATAAATAGCTGCTTTTAATTGCTATTAGAACTGTAATTAGTATTTCCAAGCATACATAAAACCAACTGCTAAATAAATCCCCTTGAAATTTGGCAAATGTTTTGTTATGCAACCGATACACTGTAAAGGCCATGGTCCTCCAAGCCAACATGAGACAACACCAAGTTAACATTTATACATATATACAGTAGTATAGTCATATATTTTCCCTGGGGTTGTCTCAGTGCAGAGCGGCTTCACGGAACTGCAAAACGAGTTTTGCTGAAAGAAATAAACTCAAAAGAATATGAATGATGATCAGGCATTCCGCCATAATGCCATATCACCTTATGTTTTAAGTATAGGTACAGTACATGCATTTGGACCAGAAAAGGAAGTTGCAGTAACTAAATATTCTGGCTCATGGTTGCATAGTTTTTGTACTATTACTGTAGTTATATTTTCATGATTATTTAAGATAAAATACCCAAACTATATTTGTTTTTAATGGAGATTTTCAAGTAAAAAAAAAAAAAAAGGCAGGATTCTAATAAAACACAGTATATTGTTGATCTTCACCAAAATTATCACTAATAATGTGAACAGTTTCATCATCGTTAGGTTTATCCATCCATGGGCACACACGCATGCACGCACACACACACGCACACTCCCGCACACACACACGCACGCTCCCGCACGCACGCACGCACACACACAGTCACACAGACAGCTTGAAGTGCTTAATTTCACGAGCCTTTCTTTAGCTGTCTGCTGCGTCTGACCCAGTCTTTTTATACATATAATTAAGTAGTCAGACCCTCTAACATGCACACTCATAGCTGATTCCTAGTCACGTCAATGTCTGGAGAGAATGCTCTTACACGGTAATCTGTGGGATTGTTTTCCCATCGACAGTGGTCTGCTCAATGGTCTGGGAAAGTCAAGGGATAATTCACAACTCTTTCTATATGGCTCACTTGTGGGAAAACTGACTGGCTGACTTTTCAAAAGAAGAAATTAACGTTGAATTAACATTCCCACACATGACAATGCATTCAATGTTTCACATGTTATGCTAAGTGAGTCAAGTGACCCATTTAAAATGTGTAGTGAGCCTATACAATTATTTATCAGCATGCAGCTATCATACTATATGTTATTTTAGTTACTATAGTTCTGTTGTGGGTATCTGTGTATTTTTATTGTGTGTGTAAAATGTTTGTACATTTGTGTGTGGAAAAATATGTAATGAAAATCATTTACAGTAAATCCACAAGCTTTATAAACATTTCCAGATTCAAAAAACATACAAACTATGAAAATTCACAGAAATATAAAGCAGAACCAAATAATAATCAGAAGCATGTGATTCTAAGTATAAGATTCGAGTATACACTGTAAAAGATGTGCAATGCTAATGAATAAAGCATATATTTTAAAGTCACTATTTGTGTGTGTGTGTGTGTGTGTGTGTGTGTGTGTGTGTGCGTGGGTGCGCGTGCGTGCATGCGTGCATGCATGCGTGCATGTGCGTGTGTGTGTGTGTGTGTGTGCTTGTGCATGCCTGCATACATCTGTGTGTTTGTATGCATAAACGCTCTAAGTGTGTATGTGCACACACGTTATTGGAACTACATTTTCATGGTCAGTTAGGATGGGCGACACACGACCGTCCATCCAAGACCCCCTCTTTGACCCCTGCCTGGCTGAGTACTCACATCTGGGCCCTTGTCAAAGGAAGAGGCCAATAGGTTAACCTCAGCTAACCATCAGGTCAACAGCCTCTTTAACTCCCCACCGCCCAATGTCAACTCAGGAAAGTCTTGATTTGACCATTTTATATTATATTAATACAACCTCATCATTCCACCATTATCTGCAAATCACAGTGTTAATGTGAAAATAATCTTTGTGGAAAATCTGTGACATTCACTATGCCCGGTATTTTCAAAACATGTTTTAATAAAGAATAATTGTATTATATGTTTTCCTTTGACACTGAAAAATGTATAATATATTCTTGATATTGTATTGATATTTACTTAAAAACACTTAAAAACACAGGAATATCAGAGGTGTTTTCATAAGAAACGGTACCGTGAAACATCGTGGACATCACTGGGGTCAAAGGTTCTTCTACTTGTGGATTTAAACGGCCATCAAAAGGGTCACACAGAGCAACCTCTGACCTTTTCATTCCCTCACACGTGTACATACAAGCACACGTGCACACGTGCACACAATGGCTCACAGTGGTCACGTTAACCTGTTAGCGATAGTAATGATAGTTCACTGGCATAATTTTTCCTGGACTGGTAAGGGCATTTGCATTGCTTCAGTCATTCTATAAGGAATAAATCACAGGGTTAAAACTCCTTTTAAAGTATTTTAATTTAACCCAAAATTTGTCATTGACTCTATTTGTGTTCTCATCTGTTATTTTTGCATTACACTATTTAAATACATGAATATGCATGTAATGCAATGCCAGTTAAAGTTACAAGTTATAAGTCGAACTAGAAGAACGAGTTGGAACAAACTCTATAACTCTATGTGCAGTGGATCAGCTTCAGGTTCTAACCACTCAGTTATAAATGGCATCAGCCCTAAATTAACCAAATCGTTTTTTGAGTGTGTGTGTGTAACAGGCATAGGAGTAATATAGTTTATATTTGAACTTGATCAAAAACACCTTTCCCTTCAATTGCCAAGGGTGGGATATATAGTGTTGTGTGGTGCGGTCTGCACACATTAGTTTGTGTTCTCATTTATAGAGCCAGGGCAGTGTACAAATGCCTGTTTTCAGCGCGCACACACACACACACACAGAAACAACATCAGACCTTGAGTGAACTTACAATCGCTGACTCCAACTTTAAAAGCATTGATCGTTGACATTGAACTGCATTAATGATGAGCAGCGACGGTAGGACCTCTCTCTTCTCTTCTCGACAAGGCCGTTTCAGAGGGCTTGACAAGCTAGTCCTCTGAAACCCCTCCACCCTCATGCCCAGCCATTTGTCAACCCTGGGGGGCACCGGGGTCCACAAGACAGCCTATGGCGACGTGCAGTAGGGAATGCTAATCAAGCTCTTGTCTGCACTTCCCCCGACTATCCTCCCAGACACAAGCTTTTGTTTTGTCATGGACTCTATTATAAACACGGGTTCCTCGGGATCTTTTATAGTCTGGGGGCTGGTCTGGTCTGGTCTGTAGGCTGACTAGAACATGGAGTCTACCTGTCAGGGCAGTTGAGCACATTTACATGTATGTAATATTCCGGTTGTTTCCATATTTGTAAAAAGACAATAATCTGAATGCACTGTACATGTTTCTAACACCGTTATATTTTGCAACACATATGAATGAGTCTCTAGGAATATTACAATAGTAACAGTAAAATATCTTAGTGTGCATGTAAATGTAATTGTTTAAACACAAGCATTTTGTGACTAGGACTTTGTGTGTGTAATAAAAATTATAATCATAATGTGTCATGTGTGTCATAATTAAGAGACTGTGTTCTGCTTCAGACATGTTTGAATCCATGTATGTTTGTGAGCAAGTGTCAGTGCTACAGTGGAACACAGTAGCTGTTTCCTTCTCTGGCCTGTGAATGCATGGGAACAGTTGTGTGGTCGTGTCACAGGCTGTAACATCATGCAGATGGGACCTTGATCTCATCCTCTCATAATTCACAAAGCGTATAAACATCGGTCATAAGTTGTGTTTAGCGCGTACATGAGCATAGACATACGATTACCTCTTTAACAGTGGACACTTGAAATACAGACACTTACAGTATGATTGCCTTATAATCTAATAGGTATAGTGGTTCAGCCAAAATTGTGTGGGTTCAACATTGGGTTCAATCATCGATAAACCTAGCCTACCTGTAAGAATATTTGTGCATTAGATCTAACCTCTACATGTACTCTTACTCGAAATTGTATTCACTAAGTATATCTTTAGAAAATTACCAAATATTAATAATCCAAATGAGTTTATCTAAACCTGCATCTGCTCCTCAATGTTGCCATGGAGCTTAATCATAAATGCATCCACAATAAATTCAAATTTAGGAGTACTAATTATTTAAATGTTAATGTGGTTTCTGCATTTTATGCACTATATAGTACACATTATATTTTTTTAAACATTCAACAAATTACTAATTACTCACTACATATTCTAAGAAAGTAGGTTAATGTAAAAGCTCAGGGAATATAAAACACATACATAAATCCATACATATCAGCATGAAAATAAACAGACACAATGTGGACAATTCCTCTTTTTTATTATGGAAACATACAGTATTCTGCATTATTCACGGTTGCATAGTATGGTTATGGAGAAAACGGTCAGATGTGCAAATAGCAAAGTACCTAAAGGTATAGTGCACAGAGTAAACAATTACATATATTTGCTCTGTTGGAGAACATTAAACCAACATGAAAATCACAGTAATTGCATTAGATTGCTAGGACAGATCCTCACAAACCATAAATACAGGATTACAAATAAAAATATTTGAAACATTATAACAAATGCTGGTAATGACCATATTCATCACTTCTGTGAATGTGCTCTTATGCATACTTGAAATACTATACATCATATCCATTATCACACATAGGCCTACACTCAAAATTATAGTGCAAACTCTATGCTATTGCATAGAAAAATCTACCATTGTCATGTACATTATGATTGTATGAATAAAAACTTAAGCTACAATTTTAATAAGAAGACACAAATGATAGGGTATTGCATTGTATTTGCATAAAGTAAAATAGCCCCCCGCCCCCCACACACTACCTTCCATCAATACAGTAGGTTATTTTTTAGGACTTTTCATTATTTTATGGTTGTTTATTGCCTGAAAAATAGACATCAAGACCTAAAATTACAAATGACAGGTCAGTTCATATACGTAGTTCTTTTACTTAATTTGTTAAAAGGAACCAATAATTTCCACATAACCAATGTGAATATTGTACTATAATTGTACAGTAATATAACATTTAAAATACGATTAGAGAATTCTGCCACAAATGGACTAGAAACAAACTTAAACAGATCTTAAACAGATCTTGAGATTTGACATATAGACTACCATGTAACATTATTTCCATTGTAAATCAGCCAGTGATTGTCATAAAATGTAGTATTTAAAATGTTCCCATCTGATTGATTGCCTGTGAGTTTTCAAATCTTGACCAAATACAAACTGATTAAATAACTTTAAAAGTTAATATTTTCACTGCAATATTAGTTTATCGTCATCTAAAACAGGACATTTGTTAAACCAATACACACTAACACATAAACATTTTCTCACAAAAAAGCCCACTTAATTAGAGTAAACATAAATTCTACGTATCTTATAAAAGCCGATACATTTACAAAAATACGTAGACGTCATTGGTAGATATTCTGTGTGGTTGGGCGCGCATGTCCATCATGCTTGTATGTGTGTGGGGACTATAAGCTCTGACCTACATGCAGCTAATAGTCCCCTTGTTTTCTGAACAGCTGTGCGATCCAGAACACACACACACACACACACACACACACTTCACTACAGTTCCAGCTAAGTACTCCCTATTTATAACAGCCAACCAAACATGTATCCATTTAGAGTGTAATGTAGTAGTCTGCTATTTGAGGTATCTATCATTGCCAAACTACAGTGTAAGAGGGTGTTTTTCCATTGTTAACAGCAGTGGATGTCAACGTATTCCAAACCCGACATGTCAAGTGGTTGGGCATGATGGACATTCAGGCTGCCAAGTGTCTAGATCTGGCGTGAGGAAATTACAGGGTCAATTTTCCCTCTGGCACAGTCGACACAGTAACTGACACAGCAGGCCGTGTAGAAGTGGACGACGTTCAGAGCAAAGCTGTCAATCACAGCTCCAACGGGAGTGATGGTGTGATCACATCCTAAGTCCCCACGGGCAGATGAGCTAAACATAGAGACAAGTGTGTGTTAGAAACATGTTAAACTGGAAATCCAAATAAATGTAATGTATTATTATACATAATTAATAAATACATACAGTATATACTTATTGCATTACATTACTCCAGATTGTGGAGCAAATACATAACGATATATTAAGGATTGATCTTATTCACCTAACATTGAATAACGTGGGCTAGAATGAAACTTCTGCATTGAATGTAATGGTACAATACCCCTCCCCAATACACACACACACACACACAATCCAAATCTGTCAGAGACTGTCTAATGCCACTACCACCATGCAGCCCCCCCCACATCCAAACTCAAAACAACAGTCTAGACACAAGCTGCTCACCCCATCAAACACCCCCCCCCATCATTGTCTGAGCGACTGAATCTGTTTCCCACGCTTTTATTTTTCTCCGTCCAGTTTGCGACAACCAGGGGAAGGGGGTGAACTGATGGGGTTGCCACGGCAACCCAACATTGGCATGCCCCTGATTGGAGTACACACGATGAGCTAATTATTCAGTGCATATGCTTAAAAAAAAACCATAAAGTGAGACGTATTGAAATGCAGAGCCAAACCTCTGTGCGCTCGGTGTGATTTACATATGAGCCCCCCGAAGATCGTTTTACCGCCACATTCCACCTCACAACGTCAGGGTAACAGCGCTAAGTTAAACATCACATTTTAAATATGACTTAAATGTACGGTTACATTAAAGCAATAGAGCTTTCAGTGGCATATTTACTGTGCGTATTATAATTGTCTATTTTGGGTATTAAAACCAAACAAAGAAAGTCAACAGCCTAGGTCGGTTGGTGGCTAACCTCTGACGCTCGTCTCCAGCTAGCAGCTAAGCTATGAAAACTTTTTTAAAAACTGGGTAGCAACGACGGAGACAGAGCACTAGCAAGAACAAAGTGACCTGTGTGTGTGTGTGTGTGTGTGTGTGTGTGTGTGTGTGTGTGTGTGCGTGCTCATGGTAGGGGTGTGTCTTTGTGAAAAGGGAAGGGGGCTCCCATTAACAATGGAGAGCATTGTTTACCAATCCCCTGTCCATTAATCAGGGCGATCCGGCTCTAATTGGCGTTTTGGTTAAGCCGCTCCCCCGACCCCCGTCCCTCCGCTGGCCTAAATAATGGCGTTACGCCACAAGTGCCGCCACACATTGGGGAAGACAATGTCCCCCTTGTCTGAAGGCCCGGGGTAGGATCCCTAACCCTCCCTCCCCTAAATAAACCTCACACAGGCACAAAGGAGGCCTCTCACTATTGAGACTTCACTGTCGCAGGCTGTCTGTCTGTCTGTCTGATTCATTCATTCATTCATTCATTCATTCACATTCTCCCTCCACTTTCCCCTCTGTCTTGATGCCCTGCATTAAACTGGCATAGCTGTGTACGCTTTGATGTTGGAATGCTCCTATAAGGATTTTGACCAAAGCTTAACCCCCCTAACTCGAGCTGTTTTGAATTTTTCTAAATTATATATAGTCATTTTTTTATTTATTTTTTCAAAACAAGCTGCAGTTTGAGATTCTGACACCATATTTTCCGCCAGCACCATTATTATTGAGTGGCAGGCACTCTTCCCTACTCACCCCCTTGGACGCTGACGCTGTTCTCTACCCTCTTCCCCAGCAACCATGGGCATCGTTTTGTTTAAAACATAAACAGCTGGCGTGTGAATTTAACACAGTGAGATTTCTGTCTCATTGGTTTGCTATCGTGCTGCCGCAGACATCACAAGTGTCTGTAGTGCTAACACAATTAAATGATGAGTTCATTCAACATAAACGCTGACTGGATATCAGTTTCATGAGCCGTAAGCAAAGACACCCCCCGGAACAAAGACAATCAGCTGCAATTAAAACACCTAAAATGATCCGCCTCAATTTTAGGACATCGACTGACAAAATGGCGTTTTTTTTGTAAATTCACAAAATGGCGGCTCACTGCCGTACCACGGTGCTATCGCGACTTAAAGATTGGGGGCACAAAGAAAAGCACTGCAAGGATCGCAGCTGCCCTTAAAAATGCCAGCTTGCACACATTCACGGCTTCCCTCACATCCCAACCCCCCCCGCGCGCGTGTCTCTTGGGGCGGTCTATACAATTAACACGCTGGCAGTAATTAACACTGTGTTGAAGCGATCAGCGGCACAGGAAGGAGCCAAGCCAACTAACTCAATATGGGGGAAGGTGCCGTGTTGGCTATCTCCTTTTTCAGCTGCCATTTTGTGCCCAGTCTCACACCTAAGATGGTGGCAGGACTGTGACTCGCCATGCGAGAGAAGAGGGCAAACTGGCATGGGAGGGGTTGAAGGAGAGGAGGATTATGGGATTGAGGAGGGACTCCTGTATTTTTGTTTTACTCAACGTTAATACAGAGAAATGTGAAAAATGTCTACCCAACATGCACCAGGCATCGAGAGGGGGTTCTCTGGCATGTGGGCACATCAATTCTCAAACTGACACACATGTGAGAAGAGAACATGTATAAACTGCATTTCCCCGATGCAACATATTGCAATGACCTTGTTTGTGTGAAACTGTGTTAATGCATATGATTAATGCATCACACACGCACACACACACACACACACACACACACACACGCACGTGCACACACACACACACACACACACAAACAAACAGCACTGTAGTTCTCATGGTATGGTGTGCCCCTGAGCATGCAAATGACATTCATTATGCAAATGCATACAAATCAGAGCCAACCATCTGAAAACCTAGGCTGGGAAAAAAGGAAAAGAATCAAATTAAATCAATGAGTGAAAGCACATATAAAAGAATGTGTGTGTATGTGTGTGTGTGTGTGTGTGTGGTGGTAGTGGTGGGAAGATGGGGTGGGGGGGGGGGAGATGGCTGTGATAAAGTATGGTCACTCGCAAAATTGATTAATTACCCATAATACATTTGAAGAAAATCACAAATTCTTCAATTTCAAAAACAAAATCTGCTGGAAATTGACAGAAATATTTTTTGGATAAAAAAAAACAAGAATTACAATATAATATAAAACTTTAGGAAGTGCAGTATGGTACGATAAATCTCTAATTGTCCTCCTTTGTCAAATTGAGTTTTGTCAAAGATCACAGGTGGTGACAGAGTAACACATTATATCGAATAGAGAGTACTCCACTCACTATTCGATATAATGTGGAGATGCTTAACATGATGTAATTAATTGCCTCTTGAAAAGTCAGTGTCTCTCATTGGTATAGTACAACCTGCAGTTAGCTGTATCCAAAACAGCATTCTTTACCCAACCACCAGGGATACAAACTGAAGACTGCTGTGGTTTAAACCTAGAGGGTATTTTTTACGTCTGTCTCTCCAGCAAATAAGATGCAGTTTGAAATAAGTACTAGTATGTACAGTAGAGGCACAGTTGTAACAGTTTCCTTGTTTTGTATCTGGACTTATTAAAATTGTACCATCTGCTGTCTATTCCACTTGGATGTGTACTGTATAATTCACAGTTGATACATCCGTGACATAGAGAGATGTCCTTTCTATGCAAGCTGTCTAAAAACAAAATGAAGCCTTACGGGAGCACAACAGATGCATGAAAGCACATACGTATGTGTGTATATGCACGTGTCTTTCATTATCAATAGCCTCGATTATCTGACAGAAAAATAAAGTGACACACAGGCGCGTGCACGCACACACACACACACGTGCACACACACACACACACACACACACACACACACACACACACACATCACTCAGATTGCAATTAAAAATAATAAAATAATGATTGTTAGTCCAAAACTACATTAAATACATTATTTAACCTCCCATCACCATGAATGACACCAATATTATGTTGTTTGTACTTATTATTACACACACTCCTCTATTACAACATCAGCATCAGTTAGCGTCATACCTCATAGCATCCATTAGCCATGTCCAGTGCTAAAGCCGGTCCTTGCGTTTCCGTTGTTTTGTTGTTGCTATGGAGCAGCAGGCCTGGTATGAGTGTAATGGGATTCTTGTTACTTTCGGTTATCTAGCTTTATGAAGAGTGTACGTCACTCATACAGCTAGATAACCAAAGATAACAGACAACCCCTCAGGCCGTATCACACATCTCTCCACCATGAACACACACACACCTATGGACAAAGAAATGCGCTTAACAGCTAATTCACACGTTAAGTCATTTTTACATGCAGATCCACAGCCGTATGCAAGTTTAATTGGAGAAAAACGTTGCGTGTGTTTGTTTTGATGATAATATAATAAGCCTCCTTTTGGGCAATTAAATCACTGAGGATAAAAATGATCCATGCCTAAAGGCTCACAGATAGATGCGAGCCAAACCTATTAAAGTAAGTAATCTAAACCAATCCCTTATGAAACATATACAGAAAAAGAACACTTCATGACAAAGTTAATGGCTCCCATGGTAAGGACAAAGCAGCATTTAAAATACAATGCAAAAAATATATAAGCTACTCCATGAAAATATTTACAGAAATGAACATCTACTCACTGAGATGTTCAATGTAATTATGTGCCCATTCAGTACTTTTAAAAATGTGTCAGGTATATTTAAACACACACACACACACACACTTGAAATTGATATTTTGTGATAATGAAACAGCTGATGGATACTTTCACTATAGTTACAAGAATCTCTCTTTATGACTGCATGCATTTTCCATCAGTTTTCAAGATTAATTTTTTTTTTGCAAGAGGAAGTTACAGGATTTACTCTCTTTGAAGTAGCTATTTGCAACTAGGTGTGATGTCTTATAGGACCAATGCACATGCAGTGCACACAGAGCATTGGAACATGACAAAGACAAAGCAATGAGGTCAAACTATTTTGACCTCATTGCCAAATTTAATTAGCTTAACATTTTTTTTTAAAATAATAATAAAACTGAACTTTTTTACTATATGGCCAATTCATTTATATTTTCCTTTACAACAATGTCTATAACATTTACTTTTATCCAAAAAGTGTATTCTGACAACATTCAGATCTTACAATTTTAATGTTTACAGATTTACTGATTGTAACAGGCTGTTTTTATCATAGAATATTAATTAAAGAACCATGTAATTTGTTTATTATGTTTTTGATAGCTTTCAATACAATATACAATAATACACTACTACTACTACGATTACTACTACGATTACTACTAATAACAATAAGAAGAAGAAGATGAAGAAGGAATTCAACAATGTTTGACTATTCATTAATTCAATAAGCAAGAAAGATTTGATTTGATAAACATAAAAAGATAGTCTATATAACAATTTAATCTAATCGATACCAAACACAACAATAAAGTGAGGATTATGGTGCTGACAAAATAACAGATAGATACAACAGAAGAAATATTGTAATTATCTTTCATTCCCATATTTTGGGGTTGGACAGTGACACAGTCCCTGCAATGTCTCATGTTATTTCTGAAGGTAAGGTGTCTTTGCAGGCCTAAATATCTTAGAAGGGCTATTATAAGAGGTAGAAAATATGACAACGTAAACGACCAGTCGCGTCAATAAAGGATATCAAAAAAAGGATTTCAAAATAATTTCCAGGCATAATCAATTAGTTCCACACAGCGTGGTGTTGCCGCTGTTCTATTCTTTTAATGGTTTGATTTCTCTTTCTCTCTCTCTCTCTCTCTCTCTCTCTCTCTCTCTCGCCCCCTCATTATCTCGTTCAACGATATGTGTGTGTGTGTGTATGTGTGTGCGCGCGCGCGCGGGCGCACCATAGAACGCGCACAAGCACGCGCACAAGCAGGCACACACGCGTGTCAGAGGTGTGACATGAGGACGCTTTGCTGTAGTGAAGATTTATCTAGATCGTGTTGTCTTTCTATAACCTGACAGGCTTATTTGTGTCTGAGAATATTCGCAATAAATCTATGTTTCACAAACATTGAAACATCAACATGTTTCCAACAGATATAGGCCTTCATTTGATCAAAACGTTGATGAACTCGAAATTAACAATATTTTCTTACATTCTTAAAGGTCGTTCTCTCATATGGCTATAGTTTTTACAGGAAAAGCAAAACACACCTTTTCGTTAAGGCTAAATTAACATCTGGCTCCTCACATCTTCTAAATCCAAGTCTGTTGCACCAAGATTCTTAGAGATGCACACATTTAAAATCGTGGAACTGCAGTAAACGGTTTAATATTGTCTCAAGGCTAACGTCTGTTATTAAGACCAGTTTATCATGCATTAATTAATACGTCAGTTTTAGCGTGTGGTCAGATGTCTATTTCGTATATATTTTCTGAATGACATCTGAACATGTGTGTTAATTTCACATGCAGCCCAGTATATCATTTATCAGAGTATAGCCTCCAACAACACACGCCTATCTAATTACATTTCTAAATTCGATGAGGATGTTTTTTACCCTATAGACCTATTAGCATACAAGCAATATAGGCTACAGCAATTTATACTGATAAAGGCCATAACGGCCTACTTCAAAGCTTTCAAAGATTTCTAAATTAACCTTTGCAAATCAGATTAATGGCAATATTCCAAGATCATATTTGAAAACGGATGGGTATAGGAAAAGCAGTAATGTTTTGAAGCTTGAAAATTGCACGAAAACTTCACAGCTGACTGGACAGGCTACACATATGCAATATGCATGCTTTGTGGTCTCTAATGTTAATTCTGGCAATTAAAAAAATGTGTTTCTTATGTTAGAAATGTATTTCATGCAGATAACCAAACCTTACGCAAGAGGTCCCAAACCTCTGCGTGGGTCATATAATCCCACGTTGCTGAGAGCCAGTGCAGCAACCACGCACAGCTGGGCTCAAGTATTAATCTTTGCTTTTTACATGCTTTTGTGTTTGCAAGTATTTTCTACTTAAGGGCCCTAAATATACTATGCAAAATAAAAGGCAGCCACCGAATTTAGCTTGACACAACAGGCCCACTTCAGCTATATGGGGTTACATATGTTGTAGTCTTATATCTTATCATATTCGACTGGATTGACCTGATATGATCGATTTCTTAACATATAATGGTGTGTGCAAATGCTTTATCACTGACAAAGGCTATCACGAAACACATTTGACAGGCAGAGAGACAGAGAAGAGAGAGAGAGAGAGAGAGGAGAGAGAGAGAGAGAGAGAGAGAGAGAGAGAGAGAGAGAGAGAGAGAGAATAGGTCACTTCAGATAGAGAAATTGCTTCTCTAATAGGTGAAACATTTTAATGGACTAATCCTATAAAACCATCATAACTGCATGTAATTTCAGTAACAGTATGTTATAACCACGTTAAGTCATGCTTATTCGTTGAAAGAACGCGGTTAGATCTACAAGTTTAAATGCAGTAGCATGTGGGCTCCATCGGCGTGTCATTAAGGCTCTAGCACTGATGGTGTTGCGTATAATCTATACACATATCAACGGGAATAAACACAAATACATCGATGGTGTCTCATCCTTTTAAGGACGCCTTGTTGAGAAATATGTAACATTGTTCATCACTTACAAGTGAAACAGTCATAAAACCCACAACTTAAATATATAGCATAGCTGCTGTCTGCACACACTTAAATAATACACAATTAACAACAATCAGTTACATTAAAACAAATATCTTACTCTTTATCATCTGGCTGCAGCACGCAGAAAGGTGGATCGTGCAGGTTTGCGACGAGAAACCAGCGATCGAGTCGTCCCCTGGAAACATATCTAACACACCGACTAGTAATGTTCCTAACAGCTTTGTTGCGAAGAACTCGCCGTGACGTTGCGTTGCTGGCACCATCCATGTTTAATCGAAGCTCTCCTCGTGTTCTGTGTAGCCGAATCCCCCCCACCACCACCACCACCTATCCTCCACACAGTAGGCTATAGCTCCCCCCTATAGGGAGAGACCTGGCGCTCGACGCTTCGCTACATCTCCACGGTGTGGAACCTCCAGTCGCCTCCAAACGTCTTATATATTTCGTGCGTCAAAAATCATATACGACGTCCGAGGCAAGATCCCGCCCAGCTCTTGAGTCAGTGAGATAACGCCGTCCCTGAGATTTTTGATATTATGCAAGACGAGAGAGCCGGTGCCATTACGCGACGTCAGCCTATCGCAACGGCTCTCACGCCCCCAACGCACGTAGACATACTTGGCACTACAGATCAGACTGTAGCATATGCTCTTAAAGTTGTTCTTTTAAGTTCTTTAGGCCGATGAAAAATGGGGTACAATCCATCTACAGTATGAAAGAGGTTTAATCGATGACACGATAGCCTTTAATAGCAAAATAGGCATAGGCTATAAAATCTGCGCAAGATTGTATTGCAAATCGACAGCAAGACTAAATTCCCCAGAAGCCTAGCCTAAGTTAAAGTGACAGGCTATTATAGATTGTTCTGTTCCCATAGTCAAATTGTTATATTATAGGCTATGACTAAGAGGGAATACGACGAAATTAAACATATGAGACTATTGCAAGGACGTGTCTTGACTGTATTATATAGCTAATGATGATCAGTAGCCTAATCACAAGACTATTCCTTTTAATCATTCATATAGACCAATCTCCTCAGTAGGCTATGCATTTATTTAATTGTAAACATAAAGATAATATGAATATCCTACATTTAACGTTAACCCAATCATGGTGAGTGGCTCCTACAGTTGAGTTGTCCCCTAAAGCATGCTTGGTAACCAAGGCGAGCCACCATGTTAACTGGGAAGCCATTGGTACTGTGTGGGCTATATTATAATATATGTTTACAATGGGCTGGTTTTTCTCTCTGCTCTATACGCATGGGAACCCGGATAGAGGGATTTTTGTCCGATGCACTCGTGAGGAGATAACTCAAGTTAATTTCCAACCAAGGCCATACGTTTCAGACACGCATGTGCGTGCATAGTTGCCAAGTAACCATGTCCATGAGACAAGAGAGACACTTTTAGGGTGCTCTTAATATCCCAAAACTTTGCAATACATTGTCTTGTAGGAAAAAGTGATATGTGATTAAATCTTTGGCAAAAATATTATAAAGGTTCCCTTGTCTGCATTCGTGTCTATAGGCTAGAACCTGCTCGACCCCCCCCCCCCCCCCTCTTCTTTTCACACCAACCCCCCCTTGTCGCGTCAATATTTAAATTGGGGTCGTCTGTTTTGAACAGGCTACGCCTTTTGTAGACGGGTGTACCAACCTATATGTAAGATGACTGCCAAGTTTGGAGTCAGTGCTTGAAACGATGAAAAATACAATTAGGTAGCGGTATACCTGTGGTAATAGAAAAACAAATCCTATCTTAGCTGCAGAACTCTACATCATTTATTTGTTTGCCAAGACCACTGAAGAAGTAATATTGTTGAATTGGCAACAAATGTGTAATTGTCAGAATATCAGTAGCCTACAAAAACATAGTTTGGAGCTTCTGGAGATTTGCATTTTGCAGAAAGCCTATCAGCATCTACTGTACATGGTGATCTAGATGTTGGGCCACAGAAAGCATGCAGATCCACATCTATGTTGACAATGAATGATGTTGTCTTTGCTTTCTATGTTGCATTCCTGCAATCTGAGCTGTAATTTCTCAACATAATTTGAGAAATCATTATGAACGGTGCACATCATATTTTTACTGTTAATGGTTATACATTTTCAGTATTACATTAGTTAACTTGACACTACGGGCTGAGTACCCATGTATTGGATAAAATATGTATGTGTCTATTGAAAGAAGCCTAAATTAGTCTTTGAATTAAGTATATTTACGACCAGTGTAAATGGGGCCTACATAGGGCTCTATTAATGTCCTGTGTTTGCTTATCTTCGATGTCATATCTGACTTCCCAAACAAAAAATGTATAGTTATTTGTAACAAGTTCAAACTCACTTGAACATCTTTCAGTATGCCTATAAAGTAATATTAATTGTTGAAGTTAGCGAGTGAAATAGGTCAAGGCAGTCTACGCATATAAAAATGAAAATGTAGCCTATACAGTATATTAATTTTTATCAGTTAATGTCTTTGTATATATGCATTTATTTAGATGTTTAAATCTTAAATCTGTCATAAGCAGGGCTGTTATAGACATTTGGGAACACATATGCCTAATGATTTACAGACATTTCACTAGTTTTCAGTCGTTTACCACATTAAGAGAGTTAAAATATCAACTAAATAATAACATAATTTCGTTTGTTCTTGCTTTGAAGTCAATTATCAAATATTTTAGGCTAAATGACAATTTTTAAATAGGCACCTGAAAACAGCAACGTTAAAATTAACCAAAGATCTGTACTTCTACTACTTCATCTGAGAATGAGGTAGGCTTTTTGGTTCATGTTATTGTCATGATACGACATTCAATAACGTATACAGACATAATATTTAGCCTATTCGCAGAAGTAATTAAATTTCAAGTCAGAAATTAGGCCCTGCAGCTTTTGTTTAAATTTACGTCAATAGGAAATGGAATTGCATTATACTTAACTAGACTACAGGCTATGTTGTTAAAAGGTGAATTCAGAAGGCCTACATATCTCTATACAGTAGCCTATAGCCTATGTCTCCAGAAGGCTAATGCATGCAAAATGTGAGATTTTATTTGTTTCTAAACTGTTGATAGGGCTACATATTTAAGCATTTATCGTAAAAATTCAGGCGCAAATTCTTGCTTTGAGTAGACTATATTGATAGCATATTTTGTATCAATTAAAACAATAGCCTACCAACACAATACAAGGAAATATTATATAAGCTAAATATAGGCAAACCTACCCACAGGTCGTTTTATACATTATGATGACAGTAAGAAAAATGATTATTATATAGCCATTAACACAATCATTATAGGCTTAAGTAAAAACAATGAAGATGTTCAATTCTGATTTGGATTTCAGCCAGCAGCAATTTCCTGGCTATTCCTATAAATTGCTGAAATCGAAATAGATGCTATGGCTAATGCCATGGTTTTCGAGAGTAAGGCAACGCAATTCGTTTGACTATGACGCCTGTTGATATTTTATTTGATGCTACGGGCAATAGGGATTAATCAACACATTGAGATTAGAATTTTGGTTAGGCCTAAAACGTATTAATAGCCTACATTCATAAGTAGTTTAAAATATAAAAGAGAGTAGGCGAAAAATCAAGGTACATTTTAACCAAAACTCCTGTAGTCTTTTTTAGAAGAAAATGCTAATGAATATCCTTTATTATTCATTATTAATGGATATTGACCTATAGAAGCATATCGAAAAGGTCTATAAAATGTATGTGGGCTACGTCCAAATCAAACGAATTGGCACAACATGGACGCCTCAAAACATCATAGGCCTACCTGTATTTAGCAATATGCAATTACATCTGGTTTATGACCAATATAATGATAGGGCGCTCAATTTCAGGATATTTCACGGTATAATAATATACGGTAATATGTATATTAGGAGACATATGACAGGTTATATTTTACAATCTACTAAAACAAAGTAATCACGACTAATATAGCATACATAAGCATTTCTTGCTTTCACTAAGTCCCTGACAGAAAACGTTCGACCCTTCTCTAGTCATGTGCTACCATCATGTGGCGATCAAGTGTATTGCATCTGAATTGTTAAGAAAATGGGCATACGCAAAACTGCCCCGTGTGGTAAACTATGGAAACGTATATGTTAAACAAAAGCGCACACAGGAACCAAATACCGATTTTTGTGTCCTGCAAAAAGTGTCCCCTGAATTGTATTTGTCTTTTTGGAGTATCTAATGCTTATACAAACAGAACGGTTACCCTTAAACCATGTTCAGAGCTCCACAACAATTTAACACTTCTATACACTAAAAAGCAATCCAATCCATGGCTTTCAATTGTGGACAAGGCTCTTTGGTATGGCCTACCACCTAAGCCACAAATTACTGCATTCCAACCTCCCTACAATATCTATATTGTGCTTGTGCTTCTAAAGCAATTGCTGGATAAATAATACAACCAAAGAGCATGCTCAATGTGATATAGCCTGGTATACATGTAACTTATTAACCTTTAATAGTTCCTATCTCCTGCACACAAGCCACAGATCCCATTGCTCTTCAGATGTTAGGGTGCTAGTACTGTTTTTGATAAAGGGATTAATGGGTGCAAAACACTGAGAATGACATTTACTATGACAACAGTATAGCAGTAAACAATCATTTGACAATAATGACATGTCATATCACATAGCAAAATCACTTATCAAGCATTACTGATCAGCATGGGTTCCTGGAACACCCTCTAAACACAGAAACAACCACAAACTTCTGCTTTTAAGTGTCTTTCACCACTGTCATTATCCTGACCGAAATTGTTGTCAATGTGCTGTTTTGGGGAATTATTTAAGAGAATTTGATACAGTACTCACACATCAGCCAATCCAACCAATGCCTCTTTGGAGTCATACAGTTTAATGGGACTATTGAATACCTTTCATAATTGGTTACAAAACCAATTATGAACTTATAATTATTTCTAAATTTTATTCAGAAATGTACAGTACAAATAGTATTATAAAATAATATATTATATTACCATGTGAGCATTTATTCATTTTCATATTCAAATCATAAACTTGCTTTTCCTGCAAGAGTGGTCACAATACACAAAGCACATACTATAGTTTCCATTGTGATATAACAATTTTGTTAAATGTCCATGTTGTACCTGTATAGTAAACTTTAACTACATAGTTTACCTTTTTAGCTTACTGTTATGTACACATTTAACATGTTATAGAACATAGCATACCCTATGAACTTGTCAGCATTAGCCTATAATTCCTGTATAAGGTTTTTGCCCATTCTATTTTATTAACATACAAAAACCAGTACCATATACATATACAGGTTAAATAAAATATGCTACGGTACTTCTGCAGGGGGTTAGAGACTCAGATGAATAGATTGAGGCTCAATAATCTGTTGGTATTCTTGTGGACATATCTTTTAATTTAGTTATGTTAACAATAATCCGCAAAAACATTGTTGTTATATTTGAGCACTGCTACATTCTACCAAAGACAATAGTTGTGTTATAATTTAGCACTGATATTCTGCCATATCAACTGCAGGCTATTATGTGTGGTTTATATTGTTGATCAGATCACACATGTAAATTATATTAAAAGCACAACAAAAGCAGACCTAACGGCTCCTCTTAGGAAAAGAAGGTTGACCACAGACGGGTTACAGTGACATTTTCTCCGCATACAAAATCATGCAAAAGGTAAATACTAAGGCAGAGGGATACACTATTGCAGAACATGGCCGTCACCTCCGTCATGTCCTCTCCTGTAGACCGGCCCATTTCAGTAACTTGTTCTATGATTGGATTAGCTGCTCAAAAATCAGCTTCTCATTGGATTCTGACAGATCAATCATGAAGCGATGCCAATGACGTTGGTTGTACAGTGGTTACTTTGTATCGCTTTGGTGGACTGTATAGTGATTTCTACATTAAATTGATTATAATGTGATTTAATGTAAGTAGTGACGTCGCCAGAGTTCAGTTATTGTGTATATTAACATATAGTCTTTAGGATCTCAGTAAATTTTGGTTACCTCCGAAGTAAACAGTGGCCTATCGCTTTTTTGACAGCAGTATTAAGGGGTAAGTGAAATTATACATTTCCTTCCTGCGTATTTTTCCTCGCTCAGGCACAGAACTGCTTTCTTATTATTTTAATATAGAAAATACAAATCGCCGCTTATGCTTTATACGACTCACACGTGGAAAATGCGCAGTGCTTTATGTCAGTTTGGTTGAAATAATGTTGTTCTGCTCAGGAGCCCACTTAATAGTGCAAGCAAGGTAATGGCTGTCGTTCGTTTCGGTAGAAATTGCGAAATGGCCTGTATGGAGTAACTGATTTTCTTTTCCAATATGCACGCCTATTTATTGTTTCCACAAATGTAACAGCAGTGATGTACCAGAGCGGCAGACTTTTTGTATTGTGGTCTAAGTGAATTTGTCAAACCTGCGAAATGTGTTATCTGTGTGCTGTCAGTTGGGCCTATTTTGCCTCATCTCTAGTCTAGACTCAGTTTGTTGTACTATTCACGTTGCTCTAAAATAGGAAACAATATACTACTACTACTACATTAAAACGGGTAGGAATAGGTGGAAGAGCTCACTCGTATGTACCGTTGTCGATTGTCTAATGGAAGTAGGTCTATGCTACATCAACTGCACCAATAAGGGGCCTATGTTTCAGCAATACAACTCCAGGACAGGCACCTGTCGTTTGAATCCCTAATTATCCAGTCATCATGAGTAATGTTTCCTTTTCAATGTTGTGCAGGAAATGTAAGATGCAATATCATGGATAAAATGGTTTGAGCACTAATGACAGATGTTGCCTCATCTTCTTAAATTCAGATGTTTCTTCATCTTGAAGAAAAACAAATACATACATTATGTAGGTCTATGTATTGATCAAGTGCCAAACATGCATTGCCACTGAGAAGCTAAGGGAACTATTCCAAAGGGTACTCTCTCAAAGGCTTAAATCTGTTTTAAATATAAGTATTGTAACTTGTTGAGGTTTTTCCAGAGCTGTTATAGCTGTTTTTTTCCAGAGGAGGTGTACATGGAGCATCCAGCACCACAAGGCCTACTCACATACCTCTCACCTAGTGAGCATCCACCAGCACCACAAGGCCTACTTATATATCCCTCACCTAGTGAGCATCCACCAGCACCACAAGGCCTACTCTTAAATCCCTCACTTAGTGAGCATCCACCAGCACCACAAGGCCTACTCACATACCTCTCACCTAGTGAGCATCCACCAGCACCACAAGGCCTACTCATATATCCCTCACCCATTGAGCATCTACCAGCACCACAAGGCCTACACTTAAATCCCTCACCCATTGGGCATCTACCACCGCATGCATTGTATATTTAAATAATTGATTATAGGTGGTCAGATGGTGGTTGATTAGTATTTGTTGTCTAAATATTTTGTTATAGCTCTAAAAAATGAAATTGGCATAAAAATAGACTGAGGCATGTGTCATTTTAAAGTGATTGTATGACACACAGAAAAAGCCAGTATTTGCAAGTTCAGTGGTTATGCTGTAAATTGATTTTCCTGAAGACTTTCCCAGTGGAAAGCAATTTGAATTGTTCAAATGAAATGGCTTTGAAACGTTAATAACAATGTTCTGAATCTTTTGTGTTCGATACATTGATTTATCACAACAACAGACTGACTCGGGAAATAGATGAAAGCTCCTCGTAGCTGTTTGAACACTGTACTAAGTGGTGACCTTAATTAAACCCTGACGATCTTTAGGGTAACAGAGCTATGGTCCTCATTGCCCATCTAATGTACTTGTCTGAAAGTGGCGTGTATGTTTAAACTGCAATGACTGCCAGTTGTCCACTATTAATCTGGAGGCTTTGGCACATTTCATTGATGATGATGACAATGTATAATTTGACAAAGGTCACTGCTAGTAATTACACTGGTATTAAACAGATGCCTACACCCAGCTTGACTCCACTTGTCTTGCGCTCATCCAAAAATGTTCATGGTTTTCAAGACCACTACTGGAATTATTTAAGGACCCAAACGTGGTCCCTTAAGTGACAGAAATGTCCTTCTCCAAAGATAATAAAGCAAGATAACTGTCAAACCCAGAATCATTAGGTTCATCTCAGGTTACAAAGAGTTTCTTTGAGTTCACTTGAGAACGACTTTTTTTTTAGCTGGTTTGGTTCCTTAATGTCGCATGGTGAAGTGAAATGTGTCTCTGATACTGGGCTCACTATGAGCCAGGCGGCGACCTCATTATCTCAGCCTCCAATCACCTCTCCGGCCTCGTCCTAATTGAGCCATCAGCGCCGTGGGTGATGGGATGGAGGGGGTTAGGAGGCGAGGAGGGATGAACGTGTCAATTACAGTAATGAGGGGGCAGCCATGCAGAGGGTAAGACCATGGGCAGGACTGAAGCCTGTAGCCTTGCCCCATTGTGGTCAATCAAAGATAACACTGTAGCCTGGCAGGGATATTGATGGAGGGGGGGCATGCATGAGCATTTTAACAGGCTAAACTCTAAACACTTCTTCCATTTTATTTTTTATTATTCATCTAAATATAGTCTTCTCTTATGAAATCTGATGTGTTGGGGTGATGTGTGCAAGATACCAGAATACACTACACAATGCAGCACCTCCCAACTTGTGGGACAAGTGTGCAATGTTATGCTTTAGGCCTGTCCAGATTAAAGGTATAGTCAGCAATTGCAAGATAAATGTAAGATAATACGCTGTCTTGTCAAATTCACCAAATATCTCCTCGCATTTCGCTAGATTAACGTCCTCTGTGAGCATTGAAAAAATAATCCGATACTTATACGCAGACCTGGCTCCGTAAATAGTAACATAAACAAAGTGGAGAACACCGCTCATATCAATAAAGCCGTAGCACTACGCTTTGCTTCACAATGCATTTCAATGTGTGAGGCGGTGCCACGGATGACCGCGGAGTGATACTTTTTGATTTGAGCTTGACGTTAGCAAGAATGACTGACCCTGCCTTTTAAGAGATTGTCTAAACACATGTAATGTTGTTTAGGAGTAGTGCAGCATTAGACTGTCCAAAGGGAGAACTCCTTTCCTTATAGCAATGTTGTCTGATGAAAAAAATGAAATTGAAAGTCCCTGGAGACTTGTATTGTTTGAATATATGTTTTATATACTATTAGTGTGTACAGTGAAATTACCTAACAAATAACACAGCGCCTTGGAAGTGTCTGGTAAAATGCAAGGCTGGTGTGCATGCAGTCACTGATTAACATGTGAGTCTATTCAAAGGATATGCTTGAGCGCAGCGTAAATTACACCTGCAGTGTGCCACAGCCCTTAGGTTGAACAAAATGCATGGTATGCTCTATCTATTTGATACCATTAATGAGATGTTCTAGAGAGAAGAATGAGTTTAATGTCCAGTCAGAAGGTTTTAGAAGTTGGAGATTTTCAGTTGCCGTTTAGTTTGAGTACCTCAAATAGCCAGAGGGATGAGTAAAATGATTTCTGGTTAATCCTCCAGTATCTAGTTGATACAGTACCTGAAATGCATTAATTGAATGGGACATTCTCCATTACCACTCATTGTCTACATTCATACGTGTTTTAGTTGCTGGTACTGTATAGAATTATAGAACAAGTAGAGCTCAAGTGACCAAAAACAGTGATAGAAACATAGCAAGGCTGTCCTTTCAAGGGTCACTCAGCTGTTTGTTTCTCTGACATCCTGTTCATTGCAAGCTTCTGAATGGAGTCGCAAATAAAAATTGTTTCTGTGTTCTGTCTCACAAACTGCCCCAAAAGTGATTGCTACATCATGCGTGGGGGGGACAGCGTGTCGAGTGTAGGCTTGTTGACTCACTGGGTTAAGCCTTGCTTCCTTGGTTTCCAGCAAATTAACAAATACATTCTGCGTTAAAAAGGAACATAATTTGTCTTCTAGGCCCACTCCCAAGTACTCTTTATGTTTTCTGCTACAAACATTTGAAAGTATATTCATAGCTACAGTTGCTTTTATCCAAAGCACAGTGAGCACACGCATTATTAAGGAGTGTGTGTAGGTGTTAGGCATTTTCCTCAAGGACGCACAGAGGTCGGTCAGGTGTGTTGGGGATCCACCCTATCAGTGATGATCCGTCCACCACCCCCAGCCACTAACCTTATTTATTTTTATATTTAAAGGATTATTGTTAAGGGATGGATCGGTCCCTTTATTGTCCATGCACCCAGACGAGTCATAGTCTGGTGTCAAAGTTTCATCTTGATGCATGAGCAGCCCTTGACGCAAAGTTTCATCTGAAATAAAAATAAAAAGTGAAGAAGATACTGTTCTCTCATAACAGAAAATCATTAAGGAGAGCCAGGGTTCAACCTGGTGTTGTAAACGGACCCAAAATTCACTTTGAAAATAGTGTCTAGACACACTCCATTGGGAAGTGTTCGCAGTCCTTGCCTCTGACTGGGTGTAGACCTCTGGTTTATTTTTGAAACTATTGGACAGCCTTTAACCAATCGTTTGTATCGCTTCTCTCAGCTCTACCATCATTTAGAAACAAATGGTTGACTTCACAGTCATAGCACGTAGCCACACTCACTGGTCTCGGATTGGTCCGATATACCGGTGGTTGTGCAAATGCTAAAGCGACTAGGGTTTTCAGACTATAATCTCAGCGAAGATTGATCTGAGAGCAATAGTCAGGCAGAGCCAGTCTAAGGGTTTTGGTGATCTTTGCCCAATGCAGCCGCCCTAACAATTTGTATTCCTAAATCCATGTGTATATTGTATGTAGGCGTGGGACGATATGAAAATGTATATCACGATTATCCTGGTCAAAATAATTGAGATGGACGATATTATCACGATTATTTGTTATATTATTTATTAATAAATTCTTAAAATGGCACTAAAACATACTGGAATCACCATCATCTTAAACTTTAGGACGCAATAATTTTTATTATCATGACACACGTGTGCTGTATATATTTTTTGTGTAGTTCTTTTTGTTTTAAAATCAGTATTTCAACCAATCTGAGGGAGACACGATGGGCAATCTGAGCCTTCAGCCACGGTGGTGATTGACTGGAAAGATGCAGGCTAATAAATAATTTAGTAAATCTGGACTGTACAAGTGAGCTAGACAGCTGTTTTTTAAGTCACTTGTGAAAATATTCATACTTATGCGAGGTTATTCATGATTATCACAATAATGGACATTCACCACGACATGATTATCGTCAGTATTTTTAGCGCGATAAACAATAATATCGTATATCGTCCCATCCCTAATACGGGATGCAATTATGTTGGAATGTCAGTTTTTCTACACCTAATCCAAGATCTGAGATCCTGAACATAACCTGTGCCGGGAGCAGGTTAGGTTAGGGGTGCAGTGTAAATTACCATGGTAACTTGATAAGAACTGCTCCACGATGAAGGTTTACATGGTGACGTACGTTACACACATTTTTAATATAGCTACTTTGAGACAGGGCTCTGTCTGTGAATTGAACACCAAATATGTGTGGCACCCTTCAGACATATGGCTGTATTTATCTCTTGTATTTACACACTCCTTTGATTTCTGTGTGATGGATTATGTTAATAAGGAATGTTGGAATAACCTCTCAATCTCACTCCCTTTCCCTATCTTGTTGGTGAAGCTTGACGTCGTCCTCACCACGGCAACAGCAGGGAAGCTGACACCCTTTTGTCCCCGCTGAGCAAACAATGAACTGAGGACCCCCACATTGCAACTCGGAGCATTCTCTGCACTGCCCACCGCCCACGACAGACTCTCTCTCTCTGCCTATTGGCGAGGGTGACATCAGCCCCTGCCACACCCCGACACACCGGGGGTACAACGATGTGTGCGTCTTGGCCAGCGTGAACGTCTCCGAGCCGTCTCCGAGCCGTCTTTGAGCTGCTCCGTGCATGAGCAGGAGGTAGCTGGTTGCGCTCCCCGCTCGCTCCCCTTCCCCGAGAGAAGCACCCTCTCCCTCGCCCGACTGTCCTGGACATCCATCTCTGTTATCGCAAGGCACCATGGGAAGAAAAAAGATTCAGATCCAGCGGATCACGGATGAGAGGAACAAGCAGGTAGGCAGGCAGGTCTCATTCTCCTCCTCGGCTGTCTGGTTTGGGTGTGGGGGGGAAATTCCTCATCCTCCGTTGCAGTACTTAAAGATACATGAAGGTTGCATAATAGATTTCTTCTCCCGCTCAGCTCTTTATATTTGTCTATCTACACATGCAGAAACACACAAATATGCATGTATATATTGGGGGGGGGTAGACCAGTGTGAGCATATGAGCAGCAATGGGTATTGTACTGCGGTTATCAACCCCAGGGGTGATTCTATAAACCAATCAACCAATCAAGTAGGGTCTTTTTCTTAATGAATGTTCTACTGTGGTGGAACTAATTGATTGTTAATTAACTAAGCTTGTTTGTTTACTATAGGTATAATACTAACATTAATAATACTTTGTAATACTACAAAAGTATATTATATAAATAATATGTGTAAGGTATATTGTAGCTACAAATGTAACAACAATTTAGTATTTTTAATGTGTTCTTAAAACAAATGTTCCTGATGGATCCAAACAGCAATTTGCTTGGCAACAGTTTCTATGGAAATGAAGTGAGATTAATGGCAAGGTTTTCACTAGCTGCAAGATTCTTTTTTTTTTCCTGTTAACAGAGATCATGCTAAACATTACATAAAGTAATTACTGCATGGTTCTTGAAACAAAAAAAGATTAACAAAAAAATGTGATTGCATTGTTAATATTTTTCTGTCATCATTTCAGTTATCATAAAACTATATATTATTGATGCGTGATTGACAGGTCGGAAAGGTCTATTGAGTTGCTCAATAGCCTTGAAGTTTCTGCAGGACCAAGTGTCCTTTTCATAAGCTAATGTATGAATCTGTTAAGGTCATAGCAACTACAGTACAAGGGGGCTGCAAGAGTTAAAAACAATAACTGGCTGTGTTGTTTACCCCTTTTTTATTTATTTATAGGCCAGTGGTTAGTCACTGAATTGACCTATCCCAAGCCTCGCCCCTTTTTGCATATCCTCCAATAACAGTTAAGTTGTTTTTCTGTAATAGAGAGGTGACTTCACTTCTGCATTATGGGACCTAAGGTCTAAAAAAATATGTATGGTAGTCAACAGCGAGTATACCGGTAACATTAGTTTTAAATGGGCGCATTTTTTATTATTTTTTTTTTAGATCCCGTTTGTGACACTATTTAAAAGATAATTGTTCAAGTCAAGAAAGTTGCAGTTTGTTGTGAAACTATAAAGTAAACTTGAGTTTTGTGTAGGGATGGCACCGATACGATATTGAGATCGTAAATTGGTGACAATTGGACAGTTGTAACCGATCCATGGCGCTAATCCAATTAAATGTATTTACACGTGACACGTAGATCTACTATCAAACATCAGCCATGTCTAACCTACCCAGGCCACACTATCAGCAGCAGGTTTCTAAAATACATGTCCTAAAATAGAGATTGGCTGTCATTTACTTTGCAACTTAACTTAAAACTTAATTTAACACTGGAATCGGATCGGTACTCTGTATCGGCCGATACCCAAAGTGCCGGTATTGGGACTGAAAAAACTGGATCGTACCATCCCTAATTTTGTCTCGCACAACACACATCACCAAAACAATACTTTCTTCTTCTTGTGGATTGTGGCGCGAAAACGTCATGACACTTACGCTACACAGGGTTTGTAGCAGTACTAATTACTAATTATACTTCAACAATTGCAGGACAAAGTGAGACTTTCTTGACTCAAATATCTTTCTTTTAAATAGTCAAACATCATATGTGTACTTCGTGTCACAAAGCAAACGGCAAAGCAAAAATATTTTTATTCTTGCCGTCACATACCATACATATTTTTTCCAAACTAAGGTCCCATAATGCGGATGTGACTTCGGCTCGCTATAGCTTTCTATGCGTGTTTTGTCCTACCTAATTACAGTAACTAGGTACTGTAGTCACTACCTAGTTACAGTAACTAGGTAGGACAAGTGAAAGGGGCAGGGCTTGGGATAGGTACATTATAGATCTGCAGGTTCCACTCATTGTGAAGAACTTACAGGTTAAATGTGCGATAAGAGATGCTTATCCTCCCCACACTGAACACACATCGCCTAGGTTGGAATAGTGTAATGGGGTGCGGCCTGCACAACTTTGTTTGCCTCTTTACAGAGATACAGGGCTGTGTAGCTGCACCTGATTATAGCGCACGCACAGAACAGACAACTAGCGGACCGCGAGGAAAGATAAGATGATTAAAAAAATAAAATGTACAAAGATTAATATCGCTTACCGCACCTTTAGAAGAAATGCTGCATTATAGCCACCTTTTCAAAATGTCTCCCTTGTGAGCAAAGTGGTTTTGATTTCTTTGTTGTTTTGCATGGTGTCATTAACCACAGTACACAATGCACTGCGTGCCACGACCCCCGTGAGACGTGGCAGTGTCTCATGATGATGCCGTGATTTCAGACACGGCCTTATGGAAACGAACACGATGAGGCAGAGGGACTGTTCGGGTAGAACATATCCAGAGTGTTGGCTAATGACAGAGATCATTAAGAAGAACTCGGACACTAGCTACCAAGTTAGACGACATGTCATTTATTTGGGGAAGCTGACCAGTGTAAAATCAGACATTCAGCAGCCCCAAATCTGACAGAATAGAATGGTCTGTCTTCTGTCATTACCACTATATGGCGCTTCAATGCCAATGAATATGAATCTTTGTATAATGGATCGTCAGATTTATTGGACAAGCCCTGGTCTTAATACAGTGTGTTGGAGTGTACTCCTTGGAATTTGGTATAAGCACATATGCACATGTATGGTG
>JAODUE010000003.1:67823-85320 GCA_027564755.1 Amblyopsis hoosieri
TGCCATGCAAGGTGCGACCAACCACCAGGAGCAGTTAGGGGTTAGGCATCTTGCTCAAGGATGCTTACAGGTAGGTCTACATTGGGGTCAAGCCAGGACTTTATGGTTGAATGGATAATGCTTCATCCTGTCTAAATTATTTTCTACAACATATATTACAATATATATTAGCTCAGTTTGAACACCTGTTCAGTTGATGACACAAACCTGACGTATTATCGTCATAATACGTCATAAATGGCCCCACCATTTGGCCCCACCATACATTTTGGCCCTACCAAAATGGCCCCACCATTTTCTACAGGTTTCTCTAGACTACCTGATTGAGTCTCTAACTGAATTAGGCTTACATCCCAGAATCCACAGTGTGTGTGGTGTTTCATGGACATGGCCTGTTCATATTTGAGCCAAGGAGTCATGTTAAGTAATGTAAAGAGGGACAGATGTACTGTATATGCTTTTGCAGATTTAATAGAGACAGCAAGGTGGTACTCAAGACAAATATTTTATCAGAATAATGCAGTCTTCCCTGTTTGTCTGATTTGGTGATGGTGATCTGACAATAGTATATAGAAGGCTGAAATGCCTAAATAGATTTTATATTATGTCAGGGCACTGCACTTCTGACCTTTGACCCTTGAAAGTATAGGCTTGCATACTGCTTGCCACAATTGGTGGTGATGTGAGCCTATGCACCTTTTTAGACCAAATCAACAATGTTTTGTACCAGGCTTGATCACAAGACACAAATCAGGAGTGTCCATTTTACCTCCTCATCACTGTTGTCATGGGATCTAAGTGATGTGTCACTTGTGCAGGATATCAACAAATACTGTATGTATGTAATGGTGGCCAGCAGGTAGCTGTGCAGTGAAGTTAATCCTCACACCTCATAAGCAGGCTAGAACCCATGGGTTTTAGCCTACCATGCAGAGTGGCCGCTCTCTGCATGGGTGACCGAGGTTCAATTCCCTGAATGGGCAAGACAATCTCTGTCACACTGGGTGCCGTCACCCGGATGAAATTGAGCTTTAGGGGGGTGAGTGTAACGGTGGCCAGCAGGTAGCTGTGCAGTGAAGTTACTCATAATAATGAATAAAGGCATGACTGCAACATGTTTTCTAGTTCACCTGATGGTCTGAACTAGACACTCACTGTGACTCATAGAACATCATGGTAAATGGTATGCCATCCATCTTCATCCTCTTATCCGTAGTCAGGTCGCGGGGGCAGATGTAAAGTAACCAAGCCAAGTAACATCAAGTTCATTTATATTAATAACATCACAGTCGCAATGGTCTGGTCAAGCCCTCATCCCCCTTTGGCTGATGAGTGTATATAACATGAAAGAAGCAAAGTATTACAGACGTTAAGATGGCTTGTATTAACCATTCATACATTATACTATATTATTTGGATGGCCACTGATACTGGTGTATATACATGCGTAGCTTGGTAACATTCATGTCAAGTCAAGTAAATTTTATTTATATAGCCCTTAATCACATTGCAGTCTCAAAGGGCTGTACAGCCTACATAATTAATAAAGATGTTAACAATTCATAAATTATCACAACAATAAATTCACATTTTCTCAGTGCAGGGGTGTGCTTACGGGTGGATCAGAGGGCGTTTATTAAAAACGGTGTCCCTCTGGTGGACCCTGCTAGGCTAAACATTTTGGGCCCACAATACATTGTTCTGAGCTAAGCAGAATTAGGCCTAATATATAGGCCTAATCATTGTACTGCTGCATGAACCTGCATTATGTAATCATTTGTTTTTAATACATTGTTTATTTAATACATATAAAATATTAAATCTAATTCTAAACATTATTGAATTTAATAATTTGTCTCTTATTTATATTATTTTTAATAGGGTAGCACATATGTTCCCGTCCCAAAAAATAGCTATTCTTTTTGTGATCCACAGTCTCAAAATTAAACTATGCCCTTGTTTACCATATAGCATATTTTGGAAAATCACTATTCTTTTTCTGCACCAAAAACATCCATATAAAACAAGAAAAAAAACCCACCCAACCTAACCTTACATCTTTAATGTGTAAGGCCAGTGTTTATCACTATCAACACACACAACACAAACACGAACACACGCACGCACACAAACGCTCCTCTACAGGGAGGAGGGCGGAGCTAAACGATGACTTGAGTGCGTTGCTGTTCTGAGTTTGTCAGTTGTTTCCTAAAAATAGCGGACCGATACAAACGACTGTAGGCTACAACCTAGTGTGTTGCGGAGACACTCCGATTGGAAAAGCGTCTAACAGCCTGGAGGACAGGGAGGGTCCGGGGTAAGTTCTCGAAACAAATCTGCCACTTCTTTAGTCAGACAAGCAAACACACGGAGGAGGAAAAGAGATACAGTAGGGCAGGCTATAGGGGAGAGACCTAGAGAGCGCAGGGGAGAGACAAGGTGGAGAAAGCAATCCGTCTAATGTCCCGATGTTGTTGTATTTACTAGTACCTTAATGTAACTCTGTAAGGGGTTTAATCTTTTTCTGAGTTTATAGGCACATTTATGAATTAATAGGCTAGGCCTGAATTAGTTGTGTATCTAGTTTAGACAGTGGTAACGGCGCTGCTGTAGCCTATGTTTGACAGCAAGTTACCTAAGTAGTCTAGTGTAGGCCTTTATAGCATCACAACTAATGGTGTTTAACACTTAGGCAGCCTAAGTTAATAGGTATTCTTATGCATACGAATATAATACAGCCAAATATATATAGGAAAAACCCCAACAACAATGTCCTATGGAGCATGCAATATCATAGCCAGTTGTACATTAAGCTATTGAAACATATAGCCTGCCCTGTATGCTTAGGCTACACAGTAGGCTACTAAGCCATATGGGTATAGGCTGTTAAACTGGCATAGGCTACATGATAATTAGCCTACTGTATACTTCTGAAGGCTCTATAGTAAAATGTTTTTGTTAAAGTGAATGTGAGTTTTTATTTTATTTACTTTGAGTAGACTAATGATGATTTTTTTATTTTTATTATTGTTTTCATGCAGCTACCTACTCCTCTAATGGTAGGTAGCAAGTTGGGTTAGTAATATGCTTGTATAGGCTGTATTTGGATGTTATACTAAACATCTAGTAGAATATTGATGGGGCTGGAGAAGCAGAAAGTCAGAGTGAACACAGCCACAGAGCTGTGGTTTAAATGTGTTTTCCTCTCCTGGATTCCCTGCCTGTTTGAACTTCCTGTGCCGGCTGCCTGCTGCTTTGTTTTCATATTTCATTAGCGGGGTCAGCGGCTTGTAGCATCAACTTCAATTATGCTGCCTGTCAGTGGGCGGACAGATCGCATCTGCTGCTTGGCCCCGTTGCAGGCTTCAACAGACAGGTAATCAGGTTGTGCTGTCTCTACGCCAAACTGCAGAGACCTTCCACAGTCGTGGAAGCATCTCTCTCCTCTCCACTTATACGTCATTCACTGGATCCAGATCCAGATAGATGGTCTGTTTGCTCTGTAACAAACGTTATTAATTTATTGATATATTTTTTTCTTTTATTAAGCCTATTGTTCCACTCCTTCCTTCAATGCGTTATAGTGTCCACATATAGTATCTGTCCCAGCTCCCTGATGTGTGAGGCGTGACTGTAAGCGTTTGAGAAGGTTATGAGCTGTGAGGTCGTGCAGTAGAGAGAAATGGCGTTTCAAACCAGAACAATGTTTTCTTAATGCTGATATCCACCACAAGCTTAATTCCAGATGCAAACTGAGTAGTGTAATGAAAACTTTGGTGATTTTTGGCAAGGCTGGCCATGTTGGATTATCTGAATTTGACTTTTTGCATACTGTTCCCCATTGTTTTAAACAGTGTATCGCTGTTCCATTAAATCAATGAGTAGGCCTAAAATGGGTAAATCAATTATCTATGTTGTTAGCCACATTTGTTGTATCCTATAGGAAAACAGAAATCATTTTCCTTTAATATCATACTTTAGTTTGATTGATTGATTGTTTTCATCTTTGACTGCAGGCTATTCACGCTAGCTGGAATCTATACACCGCACACACTACTGCAGTTTGTACACCGCATTGTGTTTTACACTGTTGCTTGACAAAGACAATCACAGGAGGATGAAGTTCAGCCTACTGAGCGTAGAGTCTACTGTATGAAATGTGGTATGGTGTGATAACTCACAGAGCCAAGCACAAACCTTCAGTATCCATACATCTAGTATGTTTTTTTTTCTCAATAACCACCTGTATTGCCACCACAGAAACACTCCTTTCATGTGAGAATATTGTACCTAAGATAGTGTCAGAAGTTTTCAATAACAAATGTGAACATCTTGAAGAAATCCAGAGATCACAATCAGATATTTACCAAATTAAAGCTTTTTACAGACATGTTTTGCAATGTGGTGCAGTGTGCAGTGAGCAGGAGGCAGGTGTAACTTCTCAAAGGTAGTTTGAAAGGACACCTCATAATAATTAGCCCTTTGAGTTCCGTGCCAAACACTCTGCAATAAGCCACCTTGTGAGCGTCCTCCCATTAGGACACAGACATAAAATGTGTTCCTGAAGGCTTTCCCTGCTAGTTTGACTAATTATAGAATATTCAGGCCTTGTGGTAAACAGAAATAGCAACACTTTTAAAGCAAGGCTTCCCTTTTAGCACCGCAGGCCCAAGAAATAGAGACTGCTCTGTGTGTGCATGTGTGTGCGCGTCTGCCTGCGTGTGTGCGTGTGTGTATGCGTGTTTCCTATATTGCATGGCCTGATTTAGCCTTAATGCATCGCTCCTGATTGCTCACTTTGATTAGCCGGGCTGATGTCTAAGTAATCATATTGTAGGTAACACTGGTTCATAGGAAGGCTTGTTGTTAGCTCATTGTTGCGCCTCATGTTAGAGGGATGAGGCTAATGTTAGAGGGATGTGTGAATTTTAAACTTGATCTTAAAACTTGATCTTCATCTGACAGCAATTTGCAGGCATATTACAGTATTTTAAGGACAGGTTAAACTACAATGTCATTTTAAAATAGTTATTTCTTTACACGAGTGAAACTGATTTGGATACAAGATGAAGGATCTCATTAAGATTAGATGCATGATATTTTTGTATTGCTATTGTTTTATAATGTGTAAGCATTGTGTCACAATTCTACATGATAATCTATATCACAGATGGCCTGTTATGGCTTTTGTGTATTTATAGTCCATAAAGACAGGTGCTCTCTTGAGCAGTGGAATTCTCTATACTGTAGCCAGCTGGGAAATAATGAACTGTGATCACCCTGTTCACCAATTAGGACCATGCTACCCAATTCATTCTCACTGTAAATGGCTAGCCTAGGACAAGCCAGTAACTTATACCCGAAAATCACTTTGTGAATATACAGTATTAGGGTCTGGGCACGCACAATCAGGAAATGTTTGCAGTTGTTGCTACACAGATCTACGTGCGTAGTTCTGGGTAATTTTTAAACTACTGTAGCAGCCTTTAACCAATCTGTGTTGGTTCAGCTGTTTGTATCGCTTCCTCTAGCTCTACCACCATTTTGAAACAAACGGATGAATTGAACGTCATTGCACTTACCCACCCCTACTGGTCACTGATTGGTTCACCAACAGGACCAGTCTATAACCACAATGGAAATGAATAATCGGGTGGAGCCAGGCTAGCTTACTACCTCTTGACGATAAGGCAGGGTCAGTCATTCTTGAGAATGCTTGCTAACTTTGAACTCAGTCAGACAGTACAATCATATAAGCTTTATCCAAATGATACAAACCTCTAAAATGTTTTTAAGGTAGAGTTGGCTAACCTGGAGAAAGCATGTTGATATTTTAACTTAATCAAAACAAAAACACCTCTCCCTTCAATATTACAGGGTGCTCCCTCAAAAGTTCCACCCCACACATTGGAAATGCATTGCAAAGGATAGGATGTTGTTGTTGTGAATTTTGTTTGTCACGTTGTTTATCTAAAATGTACATACCGTATAAGTAGAGACCTGTGGTAATAATGTTTCTTCTTTGATCGTCACGAGTACTAGAACCTTTACATTGTTCAGGATCTAACTGACAGTCTGAATCTATTCTTCAGGGTCTCCACTCCAGCCATGAACGATACTGGATGTTTAAAGTAATTTCAGAAAACTGAGTTATCCATTCAGAGTTTGCCCACCATGTCTCTCTGTTCTGCTTCACCAGAAGTTCTCTTACTCTCAGCGAGGATGACTGTAACTAATAACTGTAACTAGCACTGTATCTAACTAACTAATTTGGGTTTCAGTGTCATACATCAAGTTTAGTGGCAGTTTAGAGCAGAAATGACTTTGGCTCAGTGGTACATTAAGACTCACACAAGTCCTGGATGGTTGAAATCACTTCCAGACAGTCTTCAAGTGAGAGGTTAAGAGCCATACAGTGTTTTTATACTGTGTGTAGCCCTGACTGAATTTTATATTCAGTATGGTCCATAATAAATAAACACATTATAAATAATTTATATTGTTATGTATATGGTTTGTTTGCATATCATACTAGGGTCATCACATTTCTTGATTTATTTAGGAATGCTGTCCATTAGCGATGTCATTCCACTCTGGTAGTGGCTGAGTGTAAACCTATATAGGCCTTTCTCATCTCTGGAGAATGTTGCCTGAACTACAGTATAGGATCATCTTTCCCCTCTGTTTTGCATCCAATCCCATCCTTGATTCGTCTGAAGCAGTTTCATATGCTGTCCTGAGCCACAGAATGTTCTGTCTTCCTGAGCGCTTCTTAGACCTCTCTCTGAAACCTCTGAAACTGTCTGACAACCTCAGATGTAGCTACTATTTAAAAAAATAAAGCCTATATCTTAACAGGTGCATTTAAAGCTGTGTTCTTTCACGCTTTTTGAAAAGCGTCTTGCAGTTATTAAATTACAGACAGTATAGTAGTAGGAGTAAGACTTCTTACTCATAGGCCAGGAGTCTCCAATTAAATCAACATAGTTTATGTTAATAATAACATCAGCAATACTGCATTCATCAACAAGCAGTGCAGAATGTATCCATGTACTGTGTTTACTGTAAATTGTAGAATAAATTATATAATTTCATGCCCCTCCCCTCAAAGCATATGTGAGCTGTCTAGGGGACAGTTTGATTAGTACAAATTTAAAGCAGTGTTAAATCTTTAATGCTAGTAGGTTATGGAAAATGCTAATTTAATTCACACAGTAGACCGTACACAGCATTACATATGATTTGTCCTCTATCCTCATATCCATAAAACTATACATTATTTTTGAATACATTTTTAATCTCTTTTTATTGAAATAAGGGTCAGTATTAGGCTAATGCATCACATGAATGCAAACAATTTACTGGGATTATGTTAATATGTACTGTACATTTTCTTGCAATGGCACTTTCATTTATTTTTTAACGGATATGATTGAACGCCATTTTCTTTGTTTATAAAACCTTTTATTTAGCCAGGAAGGCACAATGAAATTAGAATCACCTTTTCAATAGGGTCCTGGCCAAGATGGGCAGCAGCAATACATATACAATTGCACAATGCAATACATAAAATACAGGTAACTTATAAAATAACAAATATGTAGCAACAATTAACACAACTAACTTAGAAACTGCAAAGTGTCAAGGAATCAGCCTCAAAGTCCCTCATCAATGATTTAAAAATACAAAGAGGGAAAGTTCTTTCAATTTAAAACACTTTGTTTTGAACAAATTCAAATTCTTGAGTATAATTTATAAATAAGTAATAGTTGTGTAACTGTGACACTTTACAGTTTTTATGTGCAGGTAGGGTTAGGTGTCTCTTGCAATGCACCTATGGTACTGGTTGTTTGGATGGCTATAAAACTGGTCATCATATTTAACATAACCAGGTTTACTATTCAGCAGACTGCTCATAGATAAGCACATCCTTCATTCTCCTCTCCTATAATCAATTCTAGGATGGTCCTTCTCAGTTTAGCTAGAACTAGTCTCCCCTCTGTCCACCGGGCCACACGTTTGATCGTTTGATGCGAAATATACAAAGCTCAGACATTTCACTCAAATACTGAAATCAAATAAAATGATTGCCAAATATTGTCTTTTCAATCTTCTTCCCTGCAGTTATATAAAACTGCCTTTGTTGCTCCCAGTAAATTGTTTTTTCTCTGCCGTGCCAACTTAAACTGTAGCAGTGTGGTTTAGCTTAATTAAACTCCATGTTGATTTGCAGAGATGTAGTCCAGAGTTCTGAGGCCATTATTGATGCTTTTTTGGTTTAAAGTTTTGGGTTTCCTAATTTTATGAAAACATACATCCTAATGTGCTTATAAACACATTATGTGGATGTATGGAAAGGCACATTGGCCAACATTATCCAGAAGTGTCCATTAAGTGTTCAGTGATAGTGCAAACTATCTTAAGAGAATATCTAAAGAGTATCAAAAATAAAGTTAAATCTTTCTCTAGGGGTAAATGATTAACAAGCTTTCTCCAGGATAGCCAACTCTAGACTTTTAAGTGGTTTGTATCATTTGCATAAAGCTTAAATGATTGTACTGTAAGTGGGGGTTAATGGGGACACCTAGGGGACTTAAAGGGGGTTCTAATGGTTATGCTCGTATGCAGCACTCATTCACTGCACCAGTAACATAACCTAGTGAGGAAGCATTCAGAACAGTGCTCATTCTCAGTCCTGTAACCTCTCACTGCTTCATTATTAATTAGTATAGCTGTTACTGCTCACCATTAAGATGTTTCATCACCTTTGCTCTCTGCATCCATACCAGTCCCTGCCACTGTGCTGCAACTTCACATCTCACAGCAGGGTTGGCAGGGAAACCCAGTGGCAAATAGGAGAACATTGCAGTCACAGTCACGAATCACAAACTGCACTTTTTATGAGGAGAAAATTGACCATGAAGTGTGTCTACGGTGTGTGTGTGTGTGTGTGTGTGTGTGTGTGTGTGCGCATTTTACAGGGCAGCTTGCATTTCAGTCTGGAGTGCGTGCATGACATCAGTGTCTCTGTGTTGAGAGAGGAAAATCTGATCCCAGTGCTACTGTCATAAAACCAACAGTACAACAATAATGAAATTACATCACAGCCGTCCAGTAATTAAATCTGCAGCCTGCTGTCAGGTTTTTACTAGCTGTGAAAGAGTCTACCAGTGCAACGCTCCGATGCTCAGCGAGGTTGAAAACTGTGTTGAGACTCGTGAGGCAAATATTCAGAGGGATGGACCAGGTGGATGTGCACTCCCTGGGGGGTGTCTCAGCTGAACTACAGACCTCCACTCATTTGCATGTGAAGAGGCCATGTGGTTTGAAGGGAGAGTGTTCAGGTGCCGACACCTAACCCTAACTGCTTCCGGTGGTCAGGTGTCTCCTTGCATGGCTGACATCGCCATACTGTAGATGTATGAATGGGTTAATGTGTGGCAAATAATGTAGAGCGCTTTGGATAAAAGCGCTATATAAGTGCAGTCCATTTACCATTTATTGTCCTGTTGTCTACCAACACAGGCGTGTGTGTATTATTTGTCATTGTCATGGGCAGCTAGTTGTTCTGTAGATTTATGTGGCCTGTTCATTTGATGATATTGGGTTTTCAATATACAATAACATTTATTGCATTTTGACTGTTTTTAATCCAGGCAGGATCATAGAAAAATACGGCTAAACTTGCATTCATGACAGCAGCGTTAAGTTTAAGGGTTTGAAACGCAACACGCAATCTAGGATTTCATTTTTGCTTTCTTGTTAAAGTCAACTTGGTAAATAATGAAAAATAAAAAAAAGCAAGATTGATTTAACATCATTGGTATTTTAATGAAACTGCTGCTGTAGTAAACCAGCTGTGTCCACGCGCGCGCGCACACACAAAAACGCACCAGTGAAACTAAGACATGTTTTCACACGTATCGTTTTAACACGAAAACATGTCTTAGTTTTCACAGATATACGTGTGTGTGTGAGAGAGAGATGAGCATGTCATCTGCTGGTGTTAACCAGCCCTGTGCTGGTGGAGGGAGATGGCATTCATTATGAGGTGTCAGGGAGAACCTCATTAGCTGTCTGACGGCCTCAGTGTGCTGATGGCAGGAGCAGGCCTGTTTAATCCCAGCTAATGCCCCAGTCGTGCCTGCTCACAGCTGACAACTGGAGACTTCTGTTGGCTCCTCCCTGCATACAACACTGTATTTTGGCAGCAGATGGATAAAGTGGCAATTTTGAAGATAGATTTGCTCTAATGAAAATCTGTGATTGATTGGTCAAGTCTTGTCATGATTATATTTTATGCCCTTAATCCCATCTAGGCTTGAAGAGATTCACAAACCCACTTTTAACACTGTAAATTAACAGCGGCCAAATGTAACCTCAATCACTCTTCATTTATGGAAAATGAAACCCTGGGAAAGGGCTCAAAGCCACCCCATGCAAGTCTATAATTTGTGTAATAGTAGGCTGGTTGCAGTGGTCAGACACACACTGGTTTGCACATTTATGTTGTTGTATTGTTAACTTTAAGATACTTTTGTTTTGCAATACAGTATTGTAATTATGTAACAACAAACACAGAAGAGGATAGTAGTAAATGTGTTTGCAAACAAGGGGTTAATTAATGGTGAACATCTGAGAGAGGACTTAATATTGAGCTAGCAATGCTAGTTTGGGTTAAACACATGTTCATATTGCTTATTGGTATCTCTAGTGTGCTGAAGCCAGGTTGGCTGCCTCCTCAGGTGGTGAGCACGCTGGCGTTTGAGCCTAATTTGCATATGAAAATAGAAACACTCCAATGAAAGCTTTGTTAGGTTGTTGTGTCCCAACATGTATTTTACATGCATTGTATACAGTATACCATATTTGCATTGATGATTGATTATTTGCTGTGAATGTAACCTGACATGCCAGATGGATTGTTAGTCACAAGTCCATCTGGGGAGCCGTCCATCGAAACCGTTTGAAAAGCGCAGGCCAGGCACTTGGCCACTTGGCAGTTGATTGAATGAATCGTCTGTCTGTCATTGTTGTTTTCAAGTAGCTTCCACTGTCATCGCACCTAAATCACGATGCTGATGGGTAATATCAATTGTTACTCTGACTCAGTCGCAAGGATGTCAAGCTCTCCAGACTGATTCTTTATGTGGCAAAGACGAGCTGAAGCTCGCGAGATCAGGATGGTCCTGCGAGGCTACTGTGAATGTACAAAGCATTGAATTATGATTCAGGCATTGCAATAAAGAGGGACAGGCTTTCTGTGTAGGCTAGCATCCCAGTGTTACATGGGTCATATGGCTACGGGGGCTTCTATATCTCTCTTCTAGCTCCTTTACTGCTAGAAGATGATCAAACTGTATATGTCTGTCTGTCTGACCATATTGGTTGCAAACTGTATCTTTAAGGAGAGGGGAGGAGAGGAATAAGGAAAAAAATGAGGGAAGAGTGTAAGATGGGAGCAATTGGGGTGGAAGAATAAACAAACATATTACGATTGTTTCAGAGCTAGAACGGTGAGTTGAGGAAGTCTTTGGAGATGATTGAAGCATCTTCTCATGTACAGTACTAGTCTCTCTCTTAGACAATTGTGTGTTACTCTGCCAGCAGTTTCCATCAAAGTGTTTGTGTGTCTGTGCTCTCGCTCTAGCTGTAGTGACTGCCTGAACAAGTTTCTCTCTCTCTCTCTCTTTCTCTCTCTCTCTAGGTCATGTGGGGCTAATGCTGGACTATCAAATTGGAGATACAAAATCAAGATCTTGCCTGAGACCGGAGCTTTCCTGACAGTGCTGGAGGATCTGGATTGTTCTTAAAGCTTTACCATACACACTACACAGGTTGAGTTGACCATGGGGAGGAAGAAGATACAAATCACCAGGATTCTGGACGAGAGAAACCGACAGGTCAGAGATCCCCTTTTCTTCTGTTACACTTCTAATACAGGCTACAGTAGAATATTACATATTGGTCTTGATAAAGTATTTAAATACAGAATGAAAAGTGAGTGAGTGATGGTGAGTGTACCATCAGATGCTTTATTTGCTTCAGATCATCAGCCTTGTTAAGCTATGGTTCACACATGATATTAAATCAAATTAGAGCTGTGAAATCTCTTAATTAAATAAAAACATTTTAACAAGTTAGACCTGCACAGAGAATGGAACCTGTAACCATGGCAGCGATAGCATATTGCTCTACATTTCGAGCTACGCGCTGAAAATCATCCTCCATTAAAGGCCCCTTGTAGAGAAAGGGCTGACATGGCATACGTGTGTACCCAGTCACGGCTGTTGAGTGTCTCCATGTGTATTGACTCTTCCTTAGCCTGGCTGGTCTGGTGTAGTGAGACCAGGGTGTGGTTGGTTGAGGGTGCTGAAAGCAGGAATACTAGCTGTCTTGTCTCTGGGCCTCTGAGCCCTCTGGCGCCAATTGGTGTATGCAGAGGGCAGAGCCCAAGGAATCTGAAGGGGGTCCCGCACTCATACAACTGCATGCACTTCTTCAAAACATCCCGACCGGCAAACACTTGAAAGATAGGGGGAACATTTTGAAGAGGTACCTCAAGGAACATGCTAGGGTACCCCTACGTTTCATCTGTGTTTGCACATGCCGGAGCGCTGCGGTCACAGCTAGTGGCCAGGGCAGTAATTTGGGGTTAGCTGGGGCCGGATGGCACCCTGTCATTAGCAGGGCGGGTCAGGGGAAGGGACACACAGTGGCGTTCTCTCACGGCCCCTCCATCTCTCAGCCAAGCCACACTGCCCACTGGAATCCTTCCTCGTCTGTCTCATATATATATGTGTGTGTGTGTGTGTGTATGTACGTATACAGTATCTATATCTCACCCCCAACAGCACAACAGATGCTAGCCTGTCTGGAGAGGAGGCACAGCTGCTGGAAATAGCAACACTGGCTGGAAAGTAAATATATCTGGTGGTTATATTTGTTGCTGGGCTGTCTCAGCTGTCCGTGCTGCACTATCTTAGGACCTGAAGGTTGACTTGATGTACAAGTAGCATGGCATTGCAGGTTAGTTAAGAGATGACATAACAGTACAGTGCATTACTGTACTGTAGGTAGACTTGGTTTTAACATTGGGTAGTCTGTAAACTGAACATGTGTTGTTTTCCATCATGTGAATATGATGTCACTGTACAGTATTAATCAGAATGATTCCCAACAGTGATTTTGTTGTCATACGTGATAACACTCATATCTCCACTAGCAAGCCCAACGGAGCAACTCACGTGTTGATTTGTGTGTTAGTAGGGGAGTGAAGCTTGGAGAGGAGATGTTTGTAGGAGGCTGGAGATGTGTTAATGAGTGAGTGAGTTTACTGTCATTACGGGCCTGCAATCTTTCCACTTCAGAGGAAATCTATGTTAATCAATAAACAGCATGTGTGTTGGTAATGATGGTAAACACCAACACACACTCTTCCAAGTAGCAAAGAAAAGCTTTACTTGCCAAAGGTTTTTTTTTAAGTTAAGCTTTATATTCATATTGTTCAAGATTAAAAATCTATACTGTATGAATCCAGTTCCAATAAGGAAAACACTTGAGTACAATATTCAAAATCCCTCACCAAATATATGAGAGATGCGCTGGTCAGTTAGTTGTACTTGACTGAATGTGTCAAGTCATTTCTTACGCAAGATCAGACTCAGATGGAAGAATGACGCATATTCTGCTAATTCACACCTTGCTGCTGAAGCTGACTCAGGCTGGGTGGGGTCAGAGGTCACTGACGCCGGCACAGGTGGTGTGATAACCCTGACCCAATGACCAAACTGTGTGAAAACCACAGTTAACACTGCAAGCTTTAGTTTCGTCTGAAACAATCCCACACTGCAGCAATTCTCAATAGTGAACACCTTTTCCATTATATTGCATGTGGAACGTGTCTTTCTTATTATTCTAGTATGTAAAAGAGTCAGATCAACAACAAAAATCTAGTTACAGTACAGGATAACCGTAGAATTGTTTTGATATTTTTTGCAGTGTTAGACAATATTGTGTGGTGGAGTTGGATGTTATTGGTTAAGGGAACGCAGGAATTCTGAGCTTGTTGTCTGTCTGCCATATTGGATGGAGATATTATTTGTTGGAGCACCGCGAGTCAGTGGAACGGGATGTCTTAAAGTGATATCACTTCGAACCCTTATTTCTCTGTGAAAACCTGCTGAACATTGTCTGAACACGGCTTTGTCCAGCTCTGTTTCACATGCAGCCAGGGTTGCTATTGGATTGATTTACTAAAGTGGTACAGGCAGAGAACAGGCTTTCTCAGATCAAGGAACCACTGTATAAAATATGGAGTGATTTATCAAGACCTCCCTCTCTCTCTCTCTGTGTCTCTGCCCTTCTGTTTCTGGGATCATATTCCATTTAGATCAATATGTCTGCATCTCTGCTGTCCAGCCTCTCCTCTTTTCCATCTCTCTTGCTCTCTAATTGTATACCTTAAGTAACAGTTTAACATGTAGTAGGCTAATCAGAATACCATGCAATAAAAGACAGATTCAGAGAGACCTCGCTCTCTCTGTGTCTGTCTCTCTCTATACTACTGATTCTACTGTTTGCATTTCTGTGTGTCATCTTAAATTGGACTTTAAATGGCACACTAAATAATGCTACTGTATGATGGGTGATCAACTCTCAGTCGAAAGGCATTGGGGATTGCTCCCCATTTGCCTAGCCTACCTGTAAGCCTGCTTGAGCAACATGTACGTACTCTATAATCTTTGTAATTGTACCCACTGTAAGTCTCTGGCACGTCTCGTATAAACAATGCACTTGCACCAGATGCCTGTGAAGGCAGTGTAAACAAGAGTCTGCCTGTCTTTCTCTGCTCCCAGGTGACATTCACCAAGAGGAAATTTGGACTGATGAAGAAGGCATATGAGCTGAGCGTGCTGTGTGACTGTGAGATCGCTCTCATCATATTCAATGGGTCCAACAAGCTGTTCCAGTACGCCAGTACCGACATGGACAAGGTGCTCCTGAAATACACAGAGTACAACGAGCCACACGAGAGCCGAACCAACTCCGACATAGTAGAGGTGAGGGGCCCTATATATAACGATCTAAGCGCACGAAGGCCCATTTATGCTTCTGCGTCAAGACGGGGGTTTCCCTATGGCATTTCCTTGTTGTTAATGCAGCGAAAATCGGTCTTTTATAATACTATTTTGTGTCAGCACAAAACTAACTAAGAGATTTGCTCGAAATAAATATTTTTATGCTTATTTCAAAACGTTAACACTCAATTTGTGTGTCAATTCAGGCGCATTAAAGACATGGCACTTCCGCATTTTGCCGCTTCGCGTCAATCGCATGCGCAGTCAACGCGCACAGGTCAGTTCGGCTGACGCAGAAGCATAATATGTTGAATCTAGCCAATATGCCGTAGCCAATACGTAAGTTTGACGCAGAAGCATAAATGGGCCTTGAAACGCAAGGCGCACACTGCATTTAGGGCATGTCCAAATCCACTTTTTGCTATTTTGACGGCAGATAAACGGTCAGTGCGCCAGGTACAAGGTTCAAAAGGGTTGGACTTATTCTCTTCATTATTCATTGGAGTGTTGTGGGCTTAATATACGATAAACCAATCCAAAGTGTCATCTCCCATTCTAAAATTCAGGCGTGCTTGCATCATAGGTGGATTGATATAATTCCAGCGGGTTTGTGAAAGTGGTGGAGCAGACCATCTAGGCAACTGTGAGATTCCCTCAAGATCCATAAAATATGTTGATGTAGGCTACACAATAATTCTATTTGACATTGTACTCTTTAAATGTTTCATCCTTTGCATGTTTGTGCGCTCCTGTGCGTCCCTGTGTGTGGAACCAGCAGAGTGCACGCTCAATGTGCACCCGCTACAGACTATACTATCTTGATGATGCTGGTCAATCCTGCAATCACCTTTCTGCTGCCTCAAGATAGCAATGCGCTAGACCATACCTCATGCATGTTTAGACTAACCATGGGTGCTCAAATTAGCGCATGTGCATTGGCTATTTAGAGAACATGGGCGCTGGACGGGAAAATGACAACTGCGTCTGTCTGAAACTAGCAAAGACACTTTGAGCCGCTTGGTGCCGCTTTGCCACAAGTGTAAGATAGGGCCTGAGGGCATGTTTACGTTCCTGTCATGTAGTTGAATTGCATGTTTTTTTACTTTGTCTTGGATCATAATAGTTTTAGTTCATAGCCTAACATATTGTAGGTTGTTAATTGTAGTTACTGTATTGTATACTTGTATTATGTTTATTTGACTTACTACTAATAGTAATACAGTATATGAGAGAGAGGAGATATTTCCTCTCTCTGGAAAAGAGTATGATAGGTCTCTACTCTGTAAAGATCTTTTATTTTATTTTTAGTTGTACTCAGTGTTGGCTTTAGTAAACCTTCAATATTTGCTCTTCTGCCTCTTGGCAATCTGGCACTGGGATATTGAGGTGGAGCTAGGCTTTGGTGTGTGTCCCTGTCAAACCTGGAATCAGTGTGTGCCTACATGTGACTTCCATCATTGATGAGATCATTCTGTATGCTGTTTTAGTTATCCCTGATTGCCATTTCTAATTTCTCATCTATTTTTCACTTGAAGCCTTCTTCTCTTCCTTAACTCTGTATTTCTTAAACAACTTAAACATAATTCCTTGGGAGCCTACTGTGGCATTTTTACTTTACTTGGGAAGTAAAATGGTTGTTGGAACTATCTCTTGCCACAGAGCAAAGGAGCACAGTGATCAATAATACAGTGAAGGATAGATTACTGTAAACGGTATATCTATTGATCAACATTACTACAGGTAATTAAGGAAGTCTGACATTTAAAATTATTGTACCCCAAATCATGTTCTATTCCAATCTATGCCCTTCTCATCATAAACGATAAATAAACAATAATGGTACAGTTAGAGCACTAACATTACAGGAAGGATTTAGCAAAGGAATCCACCCAGATGTCACCTGATCAGTGTAATCACCATGGTGACACTGGCAGTGTTGCATCATGGTCCCAGAGCGCCGCACAGCAAGCAGTGCATGCCTGTGCTGCTGCCATTAAAAATGAAGGCTCGGGATGACTCACGTTCTGACTGTTTATGTAAGCTGCTAATGTGATATTTACCTCGTGGCGAACTGGCTAACCCCCCCACCCCCCCACACACACATATGCAACATCTCTCTCTCTCTCTGTGTGTCTCTCTCTGTGTCTCTGTCTCCGACACCCTGGCTCTATACTACACATTGTACACTCAGGAACATGCACACACACACAAACGATCACAAACTCATGATAAGATGATAATATTGGGAATTTACAGAGTTAAAATAGAATACACTGTCAAGAAACCTCTCCCTATTATTAATCACATATTGAACTTTATTACAACATAATATTGTGTGTTATTATATTATTTATAATGTTAATTATTATAATATTATTTATTTTTTATATATATATATAATTTTATTTATTAATTAA
>JAODUE010000003.1:85420-99951 GCA_027564755.1 Amblyopsis hoosieri
TGTGTGTGTGTGTGTGTGTGTGTGTGTGTGTGTGTGTGTGTGTGTGTGTGTGTGTGTGTGTGTGTGTGTGTGTGGGACCAGTTGGCGTCTGAAGCCAGGCATGATGCACATAGGGCTAGAAAGCAACGTGGAGCCAATCAAATCAGTCGAATAAGCCTCCAGTCAGCTGCTCCAGATCAATCATTCCTCCCATAGCAGCTGCAGGCAACTGGTCCTCGTGTCCAGGACACATGTCACTGATCTGTATGTGCAAGTGCTGGCAGCAACACACAGCAACACACTTCAATAACTGTCGCATTGGTGAGACGCACAAAGGTACACCTGCGTTATGCTGGCGGTAATGCAAGAATCTGCCCTCACACGTCACCATTCTGCTCTGTGGCGAGAGCAGCGTACGTCCTAAACGTCAATCACGTTCACTTGAGTGCTGGAAATATTTCAGGAGGTTGGTGCAGGAATGGCATTTAGGATCCTGCTCTGCTTTAGAGCAAGATAGTCATATAATTAGCACGTTTTAGTAAATGTGATAATGAAGTTCTGTTGATTGAGAGACGTGCTGAAAGATGTAACGAGACAGAAAGTAGCTCCAGTTGTCAGACATGAGAGCCGGTAATAGCATATGTTACCATCTTGGAGACAGGATGGTCTAGTGGTCTGGGTGGTGGGCTCCCAGCCGGAAGGTTGTGTGTTCGAACCCCAGTGTTGACATACCTGTAAGCATCCTTGAGCAAGATGGCTAACACCCTAACTGCTCCCGGTGGTTGGTTGCACCTTGCATGGCAGCAATCACCATATTTGTGTGAATGTGAGGCAAAAATGACTTTAAAGCGCTATATAAATGCAGTCCATTTACCATTTACCATCTTCCAATGCGTGAGCCCTAGCTGCTTACCGTAAAAGCAGTGAGGGCATGCAGACTCTCCTCTTCTCAGGTGACGTTCACCAAGCGTAAGTTCGGCCTGATGAAGAAGGCCTACGAGCTGAGTGTGCTGTGCGACTGCGAGATCGCCCTGATCATCTTCAACCACTCCAACAAGCTGTTCCAGTACGCCAGCACGGACATGGACAAGGTCCTGCTCAAGTACACGGAGTACAACGAGCCTCACGAGAGCAGGACCAACGCGGACATCATCGAGGTGGGCCACATTCTCAACACAGATCTCCATCAGGCATCTTGAATGTGTGTTGCTGACGGTAGTCGGCACGACAGGTCTTTGTCTCCTCTTTTGTATGATTGTGTGTAAGTGACAGCTCTTCGCTTTTCCCTCTTTGTTCTTCACAGACGTTGAGAAAGAAAGGCTTCAATGGCTGTGACAGTCCTGAACCTGATGGGGAAGATTCTATCGATCAAAGTCCCCTCAACGATGACAAGTACCGCAAGAACACTGAAGACCTGGACATTCTCTTCAAACGCTTCGGAGTAAGTCTCCTAATTGTTTATTTAGGCAGATTGTGGATTTCACATAGAATAAAAAGTTGCGTATTCCAGGAGCTTTGAGAAACTAAAAAGGCTCAACTATAAGGTTACTATTTTGGGTCTTGTAACATTCTTGCTGTGCTAAACTGTGAGCCTTTTAATTAGCTTTGATTTTAAATTATTTAATAATTTGTTAAACTTTGCCCAGAACATTGTTCTATTAAAAATAATTATTATTTGTGTTTGTAAAAAGGTTTTTAGTCTTCGTAGACATTAGAGCGTTTTTAAATGTCTCCTATTTTAAAGGGCCACTCACACATACATTGTGAGATGGGGTAAAGAGTGTTTTTCCTGCAAATAATCAGTGTTTCCTTTTGAACTCTGTTGCTTTACAGTATAGTCTAAATATCCATATTACGTTCTCCCCGTCAGCCATCCACGGCCCCTCCCCCTGCATTCTCCATGCCAGTCACAGTCCAGACAGCCAATCAGAACACACTGCCATTCAGTAACCCTGGCAACGCTTTGGTAACCACCTCCTATGTGACATCATCATCGCTCTCTGATCCTCACCTCCTGTCACCCCAGCAACCTGCGCTTCAGAGAAACACAGTGTCTCCTGGGTTGCCACAGCGACCAGCCAGCGCAGGTGAGCAAAGAAGCAAGGACCAGTCTTATGCACTTAGTTTAGATTAACAGCGTTCACAGGCCTATTGATTCCAGAATGCCACTGCAAATTAAGTATTGACCACTTCTCAGGTTTTGTAAGAACCTCTTCAACAAGAGACAAAGCAATGCATTGTGGTTGGTGGAAGTGTTTTGGCAGGCTATTTTGCCCCCGACAGTATGTCTTTTTTTTTTTGTTGTATTTTTACAGTGTGAATACAAATAATTAATGACATTTCATTACACATTGATAGAGCGGTTCTTGTTTTATGGTGTGATGATGATAAACAAGCCACCACTTCCTCTTTTTTCCTCTTTAATATGCAAAGTAGGCCTAGATCTTGTGTACGTTTATATTTCTCTTTCATCAAGTTTGTTTGTGTTTCTTTTAATCAGGTGCGCTGCTCGTTGGAGAGCTGGATAATTCAAACGGGGGGTGCCCAAGTCCAGTCCGTGAGTATCAGGACACATGTTGCAAAATTGTATCTGACATTGAATCCAGAAACCTTGTCTCCACCAATGGTGTTAGGACTGTGGGCAAAGCCACACACTGACCTGGCAAGGCACCAGCCTGAGTTCCACCGGGCGCGTCTCTGTCTCGTCACGTCAGCGATGCGTTCTCGCTCCGCCATCTGCGCTGCACGCCGCCCCACCGGCAGCGTGTCGGAAGCGAAGCGCCTTGTTGTGTTTTCGCTGAGTTTCCATAGCAACAAACTAAACCAAAATCATGAGTTGTGTCTGATTGGCGGTGGGTCGCTTTCAGAAGCGTCCCAGAAGCGTCTCCATCAATAAAATAGAACTGCCGCCTATTTTTAGCGGAGCCGAGCGGAGAGCCGCTTCTAAGACGCTTCCGGGACGCTCCTGAGACGCTTTGGCGGTTCACTTGCTTTGAAAAGAGCTCCGTGACGGAGCCGGAACGCGACAGAGACTTCTTAGCATTTGACCTGTTTACTACTATGTGTTGTCCTACGTGTCCTAAATAGTTTATCTACATGGACATTGGACAGCATTATCTTGCATCTAGGCACAAGTATAAACACTGCTTACATGTATCATGTTGCTTACTACAGTATGAAGTATACATATTCCCTGTTCCACTTCATTTTAAGTATAACATTTACATGACCTTGTGTGACCTTGGTCTTTATGTTGCGTCCTTCCACTTAGCTATCTCCATTCACTGCTTTAAATTCCTCATTCACTTGATTTGATTGTCACCTCTTTTTTGTTTGTTTCCCTCTCCAGCTAATGGATACGCCAGTGCCAGGGCCTCTCCAGGCCTCCTCACAGTCTCCAACGGCAACAGTCTGGGGAAAGTAGTTCCGGCTAAGTCTCCACCACCGCCGCAGCCGCCCAGCCACCAGATGGCGAACAGCCGCAAGCCTGACCTCCGCGTCATCACCTCACAGGGAGGAAAGAGCCTCATGCAGATGGTGAGCCCAGCCTGGCCCAGCTAGGCCCACCTGAACACGTTAAACCTCCAGCTCTGACTGAATGTACAGAACGTATAGCGTAGAATACAGTTCCATGATAGGCCTCCTTTAGTTCACTTCAATCACGCGCCAGTTTCTTTGGCAACATTAGCACGGCCTTGGATACAACTTTCATCGCATTATCCTTAATTGTAAATGAAAGCTACAATTATGAAAAGCAATGTTGACACTAGTCGTCCACTTGATAACGTGTCAGAAAGGCTGCGGCTGAAGTGGACATATCTTCTACGTTGCTTATGTGTTTTGTGAGGTGAGTGCACTATTAACTTTGCCCTTCATCCAGAGCTGTAACCTTCTCTTACCACCCTTTGCAGACAGAGGATGATCTGGAATTGGTAAACGAGGTGAATTTCACTCTGTGATTCATTGGCATGAGTTGATGGCCATCGACTGCCCACACATGAGCATGTTTACGGTCCCCCTCATGACATGTGAATGAGAAAATGGAGTTCCATCGTAGTTGTTTTATGTTCTTAGCCCACTGGTATCCTGGAGATGGCCTCCGGTTTGTGGTTGTCACCTGACTGCATGTGGATTAAGGCATGGTTCTCTGCAGTGACACAATCATTCTCGTACAATGTTGTCTGAGGACACTCTCTCTCTCTCTCTCTCTCTCTCTCTCTCTCCCTCCTTAGCGTAATGCAATGCACGGTCTCTCTCTCTCTCTCTCTCTCTCTCTCTCTCTCTCTCTCTCTCTCTCTCTCTCTCTCTCTCTCTTTCTCTCTCTCTCTCTCTGCATTTGTGAATGTGGACGGCATAGGCAGTCAACGTTGGAAGAAAATCCTCATTAACAAACTGTATTGTGTTCCTTTTTTGACTCGGGTCCCATTTGACTCAATTTGTACTGTATTTGAAACCACGTTAAAAGCATGGATGGCTTACTGTATCATGTGGAGCAACGCATGTTCCTGCTCACTTGCATCCCACAATAATTGTCATTTTTACTTACGGAAGTGCTTGTTTTACAGTTTAAGATTAATGGAGCAATTCCTTTCGATGGGCTCAGAAGAGTTTACCTAGTTTTAACCTCAAATGTTTTGTTTTGTTGTTGTGATATTGGGCTAAGTTCACAATTGTTTATCTCCTGCACATTATACAGAATTCGTGCGCACATGTTCCTCATACTGAGGAAGTCAGAAATATATTTTCACAACATGTTTTCTGCTAAATCTGTTGAGCTTTTGCTAAATCCGCTTGCTTGTTTCTTGGAAGAATTTCACACTAAAAGCATGATTATGAGCCATGTTTAATATAACCAGCTAAGATACATTGCCTTAAATAAATGGTAGAACGGAGGTAAATATATTGATTTGATTTGATGCATGTCACAGATATTCCCCACATTATATCTCCTTGATTTCATGGCCTGCTATGTCATGAATGCAAACGTATGACCATTGTCATTTCAAGCACGTCCAACTTTCTCTCGCCCTCCATGGCGCTCTGGATCCACCCCCGTTTAGCATTACCAACCAACTCGTTCTCCTCCCTGGCAGAACGCCCAGCGGTTGGTGGCGGGCACTCAAGTGGCCCAAACCCTCACCACGCCGGTGGTGTCTGTGGCCACGCCCAGCCTCCTGGCACAGGGCCTACCCTTCTCAGCCATGGCCACGGCTTACAACACGGGTAAACAAACGCACTCCCAACACATGCTCGGCGTCACTGTCTAGTCTGTAGCATTGCAGCCGTGGCTCCCTTGGCTTTTATCTGTATTGTATTTGATCTGCAGCATGAGTTGGACATTCTTACATTGTCGATTAAATATCTAAGCTAGTTACTCACATAGTTTTATACGGCAGATGTGATTATTGGTGACTGTGATGTTTTTATAGACTTTATCCTTCTCACACATTTGGTTCTTGATTTTGGTTGTCGCAATAGAATCTAAATATCTAATGCTATATATACCAACAACAAATATCTAAACACTGCAAATGAAGGCCTCCGTTCTGGTGTGGTTTATCTCAGAGTACCAGCTGACGAGTGCCGACATCACCGCGCTACACGCTCTGGCGTCACCTGGTGGCCTGTTGCCAACTAACGTGACCACATGGCAACAGCAGACCGTTTCCCAGCAACCCCAGCAGACGCAGCAACAGCAACAACAACAACCGCTACAGCAGCAACAACTTAATCTTGCATCACTCAGCAACTTGGTGTAAGTCCTGTTGTTTCACCACCACAACAAATGCTATTCAGTTCTTTGCCTTTAAATTACACCGTCCTGCTGACGTCTGTGTTAATGCTTCCATATTAGGGGTGCACAATATATCCACTCAGTATCGTTATTGCAATATCACGTTGCATAATATCATATGGAAACTGTTGCAGTACCGGTAGGTGCACTATTCAGTTTATTTAGCGGAGAGATGCGTCCATTGGCGGTTTGGCTTAGTTGTGTTTGACTTAGACAGAACAGTAAGATGTGTGGCTGAGGAAGCTGATGACAGGAGACGGAAGAGGAAACATCAGAAAGAATGCCTCCTCGGTAGCTTGGAATAACTGTATGATTGTCAGTTGAATGTGTGTTGTTTTGATGTTATGAATATATTTTGATGCATTTTCCCATAACCTTTGTGTTTACGTAGGTTTAAAAATATCTAAATTAATATAATTATCAATATCGTGCAACCCTAGTTCCATAAGATGAACCTGCACACCAACAATTCACCTTTTCTATATTAGTGAATTGGCTCACCAGCATACTCATGAACTCCCATTCCTCACACAATAACCCCACCATTCTATAGACACTATACAGGTATTCAGAACCTAGTGTTGATGCATCGTGCCTCCAGTACAGTTAAAGTGAAATTGAACTTTGTAGAACTGTAGTAACCTCCATATCTCAAAAGTACTGCTGATGTTTGGCACAAACCTTTTTTGGATTTAGAAATTGTTTAGTTCAACTTTAAGTTAATCTTACAAAAGGCATATCTTTTTTTTTTTTATTAAACAAATTAGCTTTCTATTCAGAATTTTATTTAAGAGGAAATGTGAATTGAATAGCAGGGAAAGTACTTTTTGTAGCTTGCATATTCTAATAAATATGAACGCAGGCAGTATACAATTACCTTTCCTTGAATCATTCCTTTCACACTCGGAAACCTTGTAATCAACTGAACTAATCTCCACTGAGTCAGATAATCCTGCTCCTACTGCCAGGCATTAGGTCACCACCATGTGTCCAGTCCAGGCCAAACACAAGACGTTACTGTAGCATGAACACCAGCCTACTTTGACGTGTGTCGTCTCATCTTATCCACAGCATGTGGGGAATGGACAAACAGAGTGAGCTGTCTAGCCAGATGTCTACACTGGCCGCCAACCTGAGGTATAGAGCCACGAGTGCCTGTAGTCTGTGTGTTTGTGTGAGAGATGTTACGGGCACTTCATAGTCTGGTGGATTAAATGAATGTAGATTGAATGTAGATTTCTAGCAAAAACAATCTTACACAAAGATGATGAAATGCTTGTATAGGAGAATTGAGTAAAAATGACCAATCTACCAAGGAAGATATAAGATAAAGATATTCCTAATGAAATATACTTATCTTTGACAAAACCTGGAGAATCAAAATGCAATGTTTAGTAACTGAGTGTATTAAGACTTGTTTTTGCCTTCAGATATCAGACTCCTTTCACTCATCACTCAGCTGTCTTACAGAATTCCCCTTCACACAGGTGAATGCAGACGGCATCCTGTCAACTGTAATTGTATTATTAATACTGCTTCCTGTTTACTTAAGTGATGCCGGGAGAACTAACACATTGAAAGTAGAGACCGCTAATTAACCAAGGCGAGAGCTCGCTTGCCAGCACACAGACGCATCATTATTCACTTCAGATTTTTGTATATTCGTTTTAACAACTAAAAAAAAAAAAGCGCGAAAACATTGTTGCCAGGTGCTAACAATGTTTTACACATGACTTCAGAATCACCGCCTTCTTTTCTGCTTTCAGCTGCAACATTTTCTTTTTCCCTTTCCACAGTGTTGGCTCTCCGTCCAACCTGCTCTTGGGTAGAGATGAGTGGTTGGGCCGGTACTGTATCACACTTCCTGTTTCCTGTGTGTCTGTGCGCTTTTGGCTGTAACCCGCCCCCCCCCCCCTTCCCGCACCATGTCCTGTGCTGTCAGCCGCCTGCCAGACAGGATAAAGGCATAGCTCTGGTTTCCACCGTGTTCTCTATCCCACCAGTTATTGCATATAAATATCTGTAGTATCTCCGCCTCCATCGCTGACTCAGTGAGCCATCCCGTCACACAATACCATTTCATGCTTCTTTTGGGCTGTTCTGTGGATGTCTTCAGGAGCGTTGGGTGTGTGTTTAAAAAAAAGAATAGCTCCTGGTGGTGTGGTGTTTCTCTGTTGGTGCTTTGCCCTGCAGCATGGGTTTATTGTCCGAGCTGGCCTGCTGACCTGCCCACATGACCCCTCCTCCTCCTCTCTCTCTCTCCGCCCCCCTTTTCCAGGCCCGTGGCCCACATCCCGCAGGGTGCCCTGTTGACGGTCAACACCAGCAGCTCCGGTGGCGTGAGCATCAAGTCCGAGCCGGTGTCGCCGGGGCGAGAGCGCGCCGCCCCCTGCCCGTCCTCCTCTGCGGCGCCCGCCCCGCCCCCCCAGTACCCGGGCTCCCTGCTGTGCCTGGAGCCGCCCACCGGCCGCTCCCCGGCCGACAGCGTCAGCAGCAACGCCAGCTCCTACGAGGGCAGCGACCGCGACGATGGCGCCGCCACAGGAGGAGGTGGTGGTGGTGGAGGAGCAGGCGGAGCCTCTGCGGGCCCCGGCGGGCGCTCCCTGCCCCCAGTCTTCAGCCCGTCAGCGGAGCTCCTCAGGGCGCAGGGCGAGCCGGAGCAAGAGGGTGGGAACGTCAAGCGCATAAGGCTGGACAACTGGGTGACATAGAGGCTAGTGAGGATGGTAGTCTGCCTGCGCCCCCTAGTGGGGTGAAGTGGTCACCCACATCCACATCCACATCCACCCCACTAACCTCCCTGTAGCCCCAGCCCCACTGCCATGTCACACTACCATCACACCGTCACACCTTTATGCCCTTCTGACCAGCTGCAGAGGTGGGCTGGGGAACAAGGGAGGCTCAGGGCGTAGCCCCACATTCTGTCCACCAGAGGGCATTTGTCACTTCTTCTAGAAGGACTACTTGCAAACTGAAGGAACTAGTAGAAACGTTATGACACAGATCCATGTTTGAAACACTGTCTACATTGGCAGGTTAGCATTGCCTTCATGTATTTACGTCGAGCTAAATTTCTCACAAAAGGTGTTGCGGCACGTTGTTTATCTCTGTCATGAAGTTTTAACCCATTGTGGTCCGTTGGAAGCCATGTCACTCACAACACATACGTCCATTTTTCCATAAATCACTTCCAGAATGTATTTCGGAAGCGAGCAAGACGTTTTTTATTTTTTATTTGGGACAACTATGGGTTGCGAAGCCTCAGCATTGTATCTCGGCTGCTCGGACCTGACAATTCCATTAGGTGGTGCTCTACGGTCAGTGTGTGCTACCCGCCAAGGATGTGGAGCTGTGCGCCTTGCCAGAGTGCCAATCAATTTCCTCTCTATAAAAATGCCAAATGCCTCCCAGTGCAAGGGACGCTGACATATGTCACTTACAGTAATACTACATGAAAACTCTTAGAGGAAACACTTTGTAGGCTTTGAATCTCAGCTCGGTTTTTGGCGCGCCACCAGTCAGTCCTCTCTCACAAGCACCGTCGGAACGTGAATCGAGTCGACGCCATCCAGCTCCATGCGTAGTGTGTCATGAGATGTGGGAAGGGGGGGAAGGGGGGGCTAGTATTTGATTCTCAGTCCAAGTGTTCTTGTTCTGTTGGTATTTTAAATCTGTTTTTGAGGGTATGTTTGTTGTGGCGAAGTAGGAATTCTGAATTTGTAACAAAAATAACTTTAAAAAAAAAATCACTCCTTATACAAAAAGCTTTGATGTCCTCTTTATCTCTGTCTATCTAGCTCTCCTCAGCTCTTTGCGGCGTTTCCAAAACAGCGAGGAGAAGACATTTTCTATATTTCTACAGCTTCAGTTGGCAGCAAAGTAAACTAGCTTTTCAGCTTGAACGATGTGTATGTATGTGTGTATATATAAATATATATGAATATATTTGCATAGACTTTGCTAGGTATCCCTAAAACAAGCAATGTGTTGAATTCTCAGTGGATCTGTTTGCATATACGAGTGTGGATTTGATATGTTTCCAGCCACGGTGCAGGGGTGTTATAGCAGTGTGTGCACTTTGTCTCACTCACAGCAGCCTGCTTGGTTGTGGTGTCACAATATTTACAGCCACACAGTTCAAGCCCACAGTTAAGTGAAATATTTTCCATAACTGTTTTCACCATTGTGAAAATTGTTTGATATCCATTAGGATAGTGCCATTTATTGCAATTTGTTTACTCTAAACAAATTTGGAGTATACAATTGATTAATTTACAACTTTAAAATGCATATTCATAATAGTATGACAGTGCAATTATGTAGTGTCATGTTTACCTTGGACAGCATGAAATCTTCATTGTACTGTATCCTACTGTAGGCTATAAAATGTGTTTACTTGTGTGTATTGGCCTTCTCACGATTGTGTACCATACACCATGGACTTGCCAGAAAAACAGGGGTTGACAGTCCCCATTGGAGAGCCAGAATTGGGAATATTCCCTTACTTCACGTAATAATTTCCTTTTTAACAACAGGCATTAATATCTTAACACGTTTCATTGTGGGAGCTCAGCTGGTGGTTGACCGCGATATGTGACATCACACTAATTGGCTTCAGTACCCTGCAGCGTCCTGTCCTTTCTGTAAAAATATAAAAAGGTGATTTGTCCAATCTAGCAATGTAGTCTCAAGACAATCTATATGAGAAATGAAAACCTGCACCCCTGTTTCTTGTTGTGTACAATGTTTTTTAGAATCTCACTATTTTTGAATTGTTAATTTGTGCTGGTGACAATGTCTTATATTATGGAGCTTTTATTTTCTCTGTAGGATAGCAACTTTTTTTAATTTCAATTTTATCTACCTTATAAAGATTGTACTGGTTTCCTTTTTGAAACAACTTGCTGAAAATTGCACGATCATTAATTGTGGTATTGGCAAATGCAATGAAGGAAATACCAGTTAAATGCTGCAATTTTAATTAAGATATAGAATATATTTATATGATGGGAAATAACGGAAATGAGTGATTTCATTAAATTTGTTAATCGTACATGCATGGGATAAACGTACCGACAAGTTGTGTTACATAAAGTAAAGATAAAGGACATGCATCACAAATGAGTTAAAACAACTCAAAAATGTAGCATATGAAATACTAAAGATAAAGTTTATAGCTAATATATTGTGTTGAGCTAGTCTGCTTTGGGCTTCGTTGTAAAGGATTTTTGTTTTGTTTGAGAATGATATACAGTTTGTGTATATTTTCATATACAAAGTATGCACTGATACGTTATTAAAATTCTATACCGCTTTTACAAAAAAAGTGTTTGTTGTACCAAAGTATCCAAGTCCCTCAACACCTTATCCTTTTGCGTATGTTTTACTGTATTTTATATATTAAATAGACAAACTGAGTGAAATATATTTGAATTTATGGTTTGCTTTCTTCAAATGGTTTAAAAAAAAAAAGCAGTGATTTAATTCAACAATGAGCTGTTAACTCCCACACAGGTCTTAATTTCAACCAAACACTCCATGAGTTGATTTTACTAATTAGCTCATTATCAACCAGCAAAGATGAGGATCTAATTGGAACTGCAGCAATATGTGTGTAATCATCTAATTAAGCAACATTTGCTTTGAAATCCTCCATATACTTCCTAAATGTGTGGGTGAGTGATTTTTTATTTTTTATTTTTAGTTAAAAATACCAGTGGCTTTGACTTGATTTGCTTTTAGCACTACCTCCCCTGGTCAGATTCATACAGCTATAATGCAAATGGTACATTTATAGAAAATAGGCCCAGTAAAATAGAGATATTTGTAACACTATTGCTTGTTGGAAGCTTATCGTTAGCACTTTAGCTTTATTGATCTACAGTTAAAAATAGATACTTGATCAGATCCTACAAGAAACCCAAAAGGATATTTTAAGGTACATTATAGGCTGCTGTTGAGCTCTTGATTATAATGGTAAACAAATGCAATATAGCATACAGTGTGGACAAATTAAGAAACATAATGGAATTACAATATCACCAAAAAAAAAGGTAGAACTTTATTCAAAGGGATGTGCAAACATACCGTCTTAGGCTGCAGACAAAGCCACTCCACTGATGGCATGGATTTGATTAAGTAGTCTACACTGACTCAAATTGGCACTTTGTGTTCATGATACACAGACACAACACACTTGCTTTCATATTCCCGGGCTGAGGTATCTGCCAGGTAATTGCAATGGAAGACAAGTGACAAGCTAACGGTTTACACTGGCTGCAGAAGACAGCCTCAGCACCATATGTGCGCACAGTTTTGTGTCCACCTGAGACAAAAGTCATGTTTCTCTTTAGCCTTCTTACATGAATCTGAATGACAACCTTTCCTTTTAGGACAGTCACAAGACCCTACAGATTTAGAATAAGTAATATCACTAAACCTTTTCATCAACAGCTCAGGTGACACCTTTGAGTGTGTTTACTGTACAATTTAGTATCACTTCATTTCAAGTATTTTCAAGGTTTTGTGATTTCCATAATTATACACAATACCTGAGTGGAATTGGTGATTTGCCTTTACAAACTTCACCATGGTGCTTAAGCATTACATGTGATATAACAGAATATCACATTTACTCAACACATTTGATCTTGCCAGTCGCGCCATTGTGTAAGTCCACAAACAGCGCTAGTACTGACCTCCCCTTACAATGCACAAATTACACACTGCTATAACTTACAATATATGGCCTATGAGTTGACCGATACCTTTTACAGTTTATATCAAACATGGAACTATTAATACACAACAGTGTAGCCACCTTGGATTAATAAAGATGTATTTAGTGAGTGTGTACTACTGCGATGAGAGTATAATAGTAACCAACGTCTTGTCAAGACCCTGTATAAAAAAATAAAAAAAAACAATGGCGCTAAAATATTCCACTTTGGTGTGATAAGAAGCAAAAGAGGTTTCACGAGCAACAATTGTACTCATCTCTCAAAACCACCAGCGCAACTTGGGAGGCGCCATTGTAGTGGGTGGTTTCACCTCAAAGATGGCTTCCTGACCAACTGAGGCGCAGACATAGTACAGATTGGCTCCCAGCATGACCAGTACGGGGAGGAAGGAGAGGCCGAAGCCCAGCCCCCTCACACTGCTGCCCAGAGAGAGGCACACCCAGTAAATCAGCCTGTGGCACACAATAACAAGGTTAAGGAGCATGCTAGCAGATAAGGATTTACAGTACCAGTCAAAAATGTGGACACACCATCCCAGTCAATGTTTTTTCTTTATTTGCATAATCTTCTACATTGTAGATTATTATTGAAGACATCAAAACTATGAAGGAGCACACATGGAATTATTTAGTAAACAAAAAAGTGTGAAATAATCAAGTGTTTTATATTTTAGACACCTTTTGCTTTGAGGACATCTTTGCACACTCAATAATCTACACTGTAGAAGATTATGATGATAATAATAAGATGGTTAAATAATACACTTTGTAAAATTCACCAAATATCTCTTTGCAGTCCACTATCTGCACAAAGTGGTGCAGATCGCACACAACAATGCGTTTCCAATGCGTGGGGCGGAGCTTCTGAAGGGAGAGGTGCTTTTGTTTTCAGTCTGAATTTAGCAAGTGTTCTCGAGAATGACTTCATATACCTTTAAAATGCGACGCCGTTATCTATGCTCTCCTTGCTAATCAACACACACCTACACACACACACACCTACACACACACACACACACACACACACACACACACACACACACACACACACACACACACACACACACACACACACACACCTTCCAAAGGCGAATACGATGGTGAGCAGAGGCACGAGCTTCAGCAGGGCCTGGTTGATGTAGGTTGCCATGACGGCCAGTTGCAGGAAGTAGAACAAGAAGAGGGTGAGCGACTCGCTGACATAGTGCCAGTGCACCTCCACCTCCGTGCTCTCCAGCCTGCCCTGGTAGAGGGGGCTTAGGGCCCTGTGGCGCAGCCGAGCCATGCCCTGCACCAAGACGCCTGTGCAGGGAGACACGCAGGGACACCGTCGGCATGGCAACGATAAAGGAACTCACCTGCATTGGATTCATCCCCACATGAAAGTGTTACATTTTGCTTAAAAAAATTTTGAAAAGTTAAATGTGAAACAACACGATTGTTAAATTACAAAAAATGTATATCCACTAGGGGGCAGGTCAAAGCCGAATCATCCCTGGCCAAAACGGGAATATCATCCTTGACTACTTCTGAATTGTTGGCGATGTCACGCCAGCTATTCTGGCATGGATATTTGTCACTGTAGAGCGGCATGGAGACATCATACAGATGTTGGTAAATACGGACTGCCTCCACTTGTTCAGAGACTGCTGTTTACCTGTCTGTCTGTCTGTCTGATCCCAATATACTGCCCCCACGTTCACGTGGTGTATCGTGTCTTGCGTACGTAAGCGTATCGTTCATTTCTGAGGATGCGCCCAGCCTAGGCTCCAAAGGGAGCCTGCCCAATACGTGTGGTAGATCTCTTGCGTACACACAGTTGGACGAGTATATGAGTTTATGAGTCTATGTCATCTGCTATGAAAGCACTAAGACCTCCGAAACCCAGCTCATTTTGTTTGGTGTGTGTGTGTGTGTGTGTGTGTGTGTGTGTGGGGGGGGTGGGGGGTGGGGGGTGGGGGGGGGGGGGGGGGGTTTTGTGATAAAAAAAAAAAAAAAAAAAGTTATGTGTGGGGGGGG
>JAODUE010000003.1:100051-118012 GCA_027564755.1 Amblyopsis hoosieri
ATGTGATTGTTGATTAGATAATTGCATTAATGAGGAATTGAACAGGTGTTCCTAATAATCCTTTAGGTGAGTGTATACATATATATATATACATATATATATATATACATATATTTATATACATATATATATATACATGTATATATATATACACACATACATATACATACATATACATATATATATACACACACACACAGCATTTACACAAAATAATAATGCACTGGAAAATCACACAACAATGGGAAATGACAGTAGGTACAAGAGCATAGGCGGTGTTTGGTCAGGTTTTAGATGAATCATTTTACATTTTGAAGACATAGCTCTCCCAGCTACAATTACTATACTGGTAATGTTTTTCTAAACAGCAGATTATTTCAACTCAGAATTCAACCTGATATGGAAATGTTCAGACAAGCACTGGAAAAAGGCACATTCATTTGCAAACTTTAGCACTTATAAGAGTGACAGATTCTCTATAAATGTTTATTAGACAGGACACATAATACATTACAAGGAAACAAAATTGTATATTTCTCATAACGTGCCAAGATTTTTTTTTTATTGGGCAAAAAACATAAATAAAAAACAGGTAGAAAAATGTTTAACAGGCTTACAAATTCTGTATACAAATATGTACAGGTGTCTGCCGGGGGCCAGTAAGACGGCAAAGCTAGTGTGCATGTCTCATGAACAAATGTGTATATATATACTATATGAGGAAAAATTAAAACTTCTGCATTTAGGGCTCAGAAACAATGCCAAACCTGCAGTAATACAATGTAAAAGTGGTTGCTAGTCCTATATACACATGCATCAGTGAGAATACAACAAGTGAAAGACCTCCATTTCAAAATATATTGTCCAACATACGGAAAGTGACAGATATAAAATAAGCAATGACAATTAAAGAAAAAAGAAAATAAAGTCACTGGTGAATAGCACTGGTTATATTGAATAACTTTGCCTTAGGGGGACTGAATGGTAGAAAATGTTCTCCCTTAAAAAGCAGTTTTGAATGGAACTCTGAAATATGCTCATTCCATAGTCTACATTGTTGTTAGACACTGAGGTAGCACACCCATAACAGACAAATCCAGGGACAGAAGTGATCAGCAAAGGACACAAAACAAAAACAGAATCAAACATAAAATGCTCTGCTACAAAGTCAAAGGTAGTACTCTTTAGCTCAGCTGTCTTGACTAGGAAAAAGCTAATAGTTTGCATATAACAAACTATCAAACTAAATATAACACATTTATTATCATATCAAGTATTTTGAATATTAATTTATTGTTCAAATATACAAGACTGATTTATAAGAGTGAAGTAGTGTACAAACAATATTTTCATTTCTGACTGCACCACAAAACTCCCTCATACTGTACACCTTCAAAAACATGAACAGTACAAATAAACAGAACACAAACAACTTGCATTCACAAATGGGATAAAAACATTTTGGTCACAGCATGGCTGCCGGTACAAATAAAAACATGATGTTCAACCATTGACAGAAAACAAAAAGGAGGAGATGGGAAAAGTTCTAATGCACGACTATTTCAAAATAAAGATGAAATATGCCATTTGGGCCACTAGCAACTTCATACTGTCAAAGAAACATAAAAAACAAATCTCCCTGTTGACAAAATGTGTTGTTTATACGAGCGTAGATCCAGACTGTTAAAATATACCTGTGCTAAAATCTATACAAGTTGCAGATATTTTTTCTGTACTGCAGAAAAGCTCAGTCTCATTTGCTGTACATCTGTGCTAGCAGGGCCGCGAGGATAAGGTGCAAACTTTCTCGTTCTACTCATTCTCATTGTAATTTTGTGCAAGAAACACCAAGCTAGCATACGGAGTGCACCGCTTCTCAGAGAAGTGAGAATCAATGCCACCAGGTACGTCAACTGGCGACACTCGCATGCTGTAAATGTTGGCCTAAAGAAGAAGGGAAGGGGGGGGGGGGGGGGTAGAAAAGTAAAGTAGCTAAATATTCAAAACACACTAATTGAATAACTGGTCTACAATGTTATAAAAATCCAAAAAAACACTACAGTTGCATTCCCTGCTCTTCAACAAAAACAGACAGTCCAGTAGTTTAAGCCATTAAATTACATAAATACTCGAAAAAAATAAAATAAAAAGAGAAAGAAATAATAATCTAGATTTCACATATGGCTCTAATTTGGTTTCTGTGACAGACAACAGCAGCTCAAAAGATCTCCTTGCCAAGATGATGGAAAAAGCGGAGCTTTGACCGGTCGACGGTGGTCTCTAACGGTCTCACGGAAACTCCTTACAGTTCCTTCCAAGCCCGTCTAACTCATTTCAAGTACTGCGAACACGATGGCTGTGCGTTTCTTGGTAGGGCGGGGCGGGCGGGTTGCGGTTAGTTGAGGAAGCGGCGGCACCGCCTCACTCCGCAGTTGCAGCCCAGCTTGTTGCTGGCGTCCTCGATGGGGAACTTGTAGTCGTAGGTGAGCTCTTCGCCCCGGTAGATCTTCCGCAGGGCGAAGATGACGATGTGCTTGTGGCCATCCACGTTGATGACGCGCGAGTAGCAGTTGGGCTCGCATGAGTGGTTGATGAAGCGCGCCGCGTTGCCGTGCATGGTGGCGTCCACCACGTCGAAGTCATCGATGCGGAACATGTAGCAGCCAATGCCCTGGTGGAGGGTGGGAACAGCGGGGGGTTTAGAAGCGACTTGGGACGGCAGCACATTTGTTACTTCACATTTCTGATAGCTCTCCCCCCCCCACACACACACACACGTCAAGCATAGGGCTGGGGTTATGGCCGTAGACCGACCTTGCTGTCGTAGTATTTCTCCCTCTTATCGGTCAGCACCGCCCGAATGACATTGCCGGCGTACTCGATCACCATTTCCCCGGCCTCTATGTTCCTCTTGCAAAACAGCCCACGTCCATGTATGGCAGATCTGGCCAGGGGGCAAGGAGAACACGTGGAGGGAGGTATTTGAGGTCAATTGGAAGCGTTAAGTGACGTAGCCATTACCTACATCAATGACAGCATGTGTGTCGGTGCTGGCGGTTACCTGTACACCCCTACCGCTTCCTTAGAGGTTTTCTCCAGGTGTCTGAAGCGCATGGCCATAGGAAGCTCTGTGCTGGTGGCTCGTCTGTGTGTTGGGGGAGCAAGAACAAAATGGTCATTCCCTGTTTATACACTATGTCTTTACCAGAACTGGGAAGTAACTAAGTACAAAACAGGCAGGCTATAGTTACCTTAGTGTTAATGTGTTTAAAAACAATTACATTACGTAGCTATACAAAACAACAATAACAGAACAAAACAAGAAAGGGTCTTTCAGTTCATATTGCAGAAACCAAAAGCTCCACATTAGTAATTCATTCAGATTTCCCAGAATAGGCTATTATAAAGGAGAGAGAAAAAAAAAATTTGTCGAATCTTGACTATGTAAACAACATCCACATATTTAGTAGCAATGTCAACTCTATCTTCTGCATTTAGCTAGAGGTTCTAATCTACATAAAATCCCATCGTGCAGTTTGTCATTTTAGCAATACACCTGGGACATAATGTATCTTTAGGCATGCCTGCTGCATCCTTGGCAATATGGAAGTAGCTGTGGTTGGTCTAATTGTTCTATATAGCATAAAACATTTTAGATTTATAATATACAGTATGACATGGCCAGCTGAAGCTGCTGCCCCCGCGACCCGACTCCGGATAAGCGGGAGAAGATGGATGGATGGATGGATGGAATATACAGTATTTTTATCTGATATTATGCCTTTTTTATATATTTGGTGTTATTTAAAGGTTTGAATCGTAACGGTTTTGAAAAGAGTATGTAAACATGCTTGGCCTGTATGTAGGCTGTGAGAAACAATCCATGAAATCTGAACGATGTAGGGCCAAAGCAATGAAATATAATCCAGTTTAGCCCCCATATAGTGCTCTCGTGCTCACAGTGTGAAGAGCTTTGGGTCCTAGCAATTGTAATAAACTATAATCAGGATATATTATAATCACATTATTTACATTATATTATTAAAACATTAATGTCCTCCCGAGGTTCAGTTAGCTTTTGCCCAGACACAGACGGTCAAACTTTATTCTTACAAATGTTCTACTTTCTTTGTGTGCCTTTGACACCTCTGGTCTTTACACACTGTGTTAATGACTATTAACTATGACTAGGATAGGTAGAGCAGGACGGCCAGTCTGACCTGCTGGATTTGAGTGGGAAATCGTCATCCTCCTCGTCACAGGGAGCTGAGATATCAGGGAGCTGCCTGTGTTGTGATGCCAGGAAGTTGAATATGTCAAAGGTTGATTTCCTGTGTAGGGGGAGAAATTATTTATTTTAAATCACATTCAAATTACACACACAAACACACACACACGCAAAAACGTCAATGGTGCGACCACTAATCTCAATTTAATACCACGACATTCAAAATACTTTTTTAAAGCTTTTGGCACTAAAAGCCCCAAGAGAGCACAACATACAGTATCTATGAGGCTTGCTAGCTTTGGAGAAATACAAGCTTATATAAAATCACAAAGTAATAACAATAAGAACATTTATTAATAACTAAATCAGTAATATAGTATTTAAAAAAAAAGAAAAGAAAAAAAAAGTAAGAAAGAAAGAGTTGACAAATGCACGTTGTCGTTTGATATGCCGTTACTGCTGAGACACAAGCGACGTACCGTGTGTACACCTCAGATCGCGCGCAGCCGCTGGGGTTGAGCGGCAGCTCCTCCTCCACGGCGTCGCAGCGGTGGAAGCGGAATCGGTGGTTCTTGCAGCTGGCCACGCCCTGCAGCTGCTCCAGCAGGAAGATGACGGCGTCGTGCACCACGCCCAGCACGCGCGGCCCGCTCACCACGCCCAGCGGCAGCTGCTTCAGGTGGAAGCCGGCGCGAGCCTCCAGCACGCCGTCAATCACCGCGCGCCACGCAACTGTCCGAGAGGGAACCAATAGCAAGAGGGAATTAGAGAATGGGGAGGAGCTTTGTGTTGGCACAGGAACACTGACTTCATTTTTTCAACACAAATAAAATAAAAAATAATAAAGAAATACTTTTACATGAACAAACATAAAACATTTTATTGCTGTTGTCACTTCTAGAAGCGCTATACATCCAGTGACCAGCAGATGGCCGTGCTTAGGTTAAGCACAGTAAAAGGCTTTGCCATCAGAGGGTACTGATATCAGTGACATCAAACACTTGGTAGCTATTACAAAACTGCTTTTAGAAGTAGTTTTAAAAATGGCCAAAAGACCCTCAGGGTTTAGACAGTTAAGCAGTTCTGTTGAGGACTAATAACTGAACCCCCTTCTTACCTTCTATGCTGTCAGACTTGACACTAAACCCATCTTCGCTGGTGATTTCAAAGAGCAGGTGGGGCTGATTCATGTAAGTCCTGTTACTCTGTTTAGGCGGTGAGGTCTCTTCTTCTGAGCTAAAGCCTAAGAAGTAAAACAAGTTTGTATACACATTTACACTCACTTTACAAGGTCACTGTCTAAATAACAAAGTGCCTGCGTGGCTGTTGGTGTACACTGGGTGCACTGCGTTCCATTTGCCCACCTGAATAAGGTCCCCACTCGGAGAGGTCTCCGTGGCGAGCGCTGATCCACACGTGCGTTTTACCCTCGGTGTTTGACATGCTCTGAGGGCTGGTGGCTGGCGTGGTGGCTGCCAGGCGAGGCCTAGACAAGTGGTTGGAGATGAACGTGTCAAATGCCACAAGGGACAGGCATCTCTTGCTATGCACTGCATAGCATATTATGGGCAATTCTTCATATATAACTCAGCTTTACACATATCAAAGTGATGTATCAAGTGGCACAAAAGATGGATTGCTGATATCATATTTAGAGAAGAAATAAGTAAATTACACAATGGATACTTTTTTACATATTCGGCATATAAGGCGAACAAACCTGATGGGACCTGTAGCTGCAGATTCTTTATTGATCTTTGGCTGCTTGGCCTTGTCAGGGTTAAGATCCAGAACATCCTTCATTGTTGGAGCCTTCATTCTCACACCAATGGCCCTGTAGGAAGAATGCATGTATATGTTAGGGGTGCACAATATATCGACTCAGTATCGTTATCGCAATATCACGTTACTCAGGTAGTATGCCATTGGGCTGTTTGGCTTAGTGGTGTTTGATTTAGACAGAAAGGTAAGCTGAGAATGCTAATGACATAATAGAGATAGAAGAGGAAACATCAGTGGCCAAAAATAATGCCTCTTCTGTAGCTTGGAATTACTGTTGTTGAAATGTGTTGTTTTGATATGTTATGTATAGATTTGCTGATGCATTTTCCTATAACCTGTGTTTTTACTTATGTAAAATATCAAAATGTATATCGATATCGCAATTTTCATTATCAATATCGCATTATCACATTTTATCAATAACGTGCACCAATAGTATATATGTACGTTTGGTGCATTTGGTCACAGCAGAACAGTTTCAACTGTACAAGTGAGAAGTACAGTCCTGTGTTAAATAAACAACATAGCTCCGTGTATAACCACATCCAGGATTAAGGGTTGGTGTCCGTTTAATAAACTGGATCATAAAAATATGTACTGATAAAACCATGAAATTAAAGGCTGAATACGAATCTCCATTTACTCCTAACCAGCTATATCTATAGCTTTCATATTTAGGTAATGGCTAATATTAATATTTAGGTAAAGGCTGTAAAATCTGCATCTGAAATGTTCCATTAAGCTGCTAGATAGCCCTTAATAGCTTCCGCTCATACAAAAACACCTTTTCAAATGTGCATCAGATTAACTCTGTTCTGCAGTGCGCCACTGTTTTACAGTGTTTAGAATAATGCTTTAATTTGCCAGATTTTTGTTATACCTAAAATTTTACTAATCAGATTCAATAACGAACCAACCCATTTCACATTTATGACATTCATATCAGCTCTTTCTGCATTAATAACACATTTTTTGTGAAATCAGCCATTAAGTGGTTATGCTGAACAGAGAGTGGGAGGTGTGAATTTAATGTTGAGTAGGTAATTATCAGAAACGTCAAATGAAGGATACATAAAAAGTTCAAATGTGCAGTGAGATAGTAGCGTTAAGACATTTCCACATTACCTGGACTCATTTAAGCCATCCAGCTCACTTAGCGGAGTTGGGTCCTTCACAAAGTCCGTCCTACATCTCTTCCTCCCTGGTCGGTCTGTGACGGAGGAGACTCTCTTGATTCGCACCTGGGAGTGTGACGCGGTGGCCGTGTCAGCTTGTTCTTCGCTGAGCGTGCCACCAGGGGGTGGAGCAGATGGCTGGAGCTTCTCCAGAGCCTGTTGGGTCACGAACTGGGGCAGGCCGACTAGAATCCTAGCATTCGGCTGCGGCGCTGCGCCCAGGATTATCGGCCGAGTCCTCAGCGTCTCCCTGGAAGCAACGGTAGCTCGCTCTGCGACAGCCTGGGCCGTGATTGGTCGGTTGCCAGCAGGGTGGAGCTGAGAAACATTGCTGACCCGGAGGAGAGTTGGCGTAATGATGCGACTCACGGGAACCGCTCTGATCAAGACTTTCCCGCCGGAGGTCGTTGCGTAATTGTTGCCGACGGCAGGATCGGCGCCAGGGGTGCCGGCACGAGGCTTAATCACGACCCTGGGGCGCTGCAAGGCATTCCCGCTGTGAAGCACTCTGGCGATCTGGCTTATGCGTGTGTAGGCAGGCGAGTTGGCGCTCAGAGACTGATACGTGTTGGTCCTGGGGTCTTTGATCAGAATCTGGCCCTGACGGTTGACCAGTAGCACTTGGGGACTGGGGGCAAGGGGAGGGGGCTGGTTGGAAGCTCCGGCCTGGGTAGGGATCACCAGCGGGGGCTGGCCTCCAGGCTTGGCGTCGATGCGAATAGCTATGGCTCTGCCCCGGGTCGCCCCGGGCTGTATGGGCAACGTGTTCAAGCCGTTGATCACAATCGGCGAGGTGACCGTGCGGGGCAGTGAGCTGGAAAACACCGAGACGGTGGATGTGGAAGCAGCGTGTGCGATGTGCACGGGCCGAGGGAGCGGAGGCAGCTTGGGCAGTTTGCCCTGCTGGGGGACGCAGGGCTTCACGGGGACGGGCGTCGCGGTCGTCGGAGGGGTCCTTTTCTGCACTGACTTGACGATGATGGTTTTCACGTGAGCGCTGGGGAGTTTAAGGGGTGGACCCTGCGGGGTGTAGTCGGGGTCGCGAACGTCATCTATAAAACCCTCCACTGAATCAGTCGAGGAGCCTTCGTCGTCAGACACGGATTTGTTATTCACCGGAAGGACCACAGCGGTATCCTCGTTGGAAATAAAGTGACCTGTGGCCGGGTCCAGGAATACTTGGTTAGGGAAGGCAGGCGTTTCACAGTCGATCAGGACCTCTTCTTCCACTGACTGGGCGGGTGCCTCCGTTTCTATAGCAACAGGGGGTAGTGGTGGGAGCGTGGCTGTAGACTCGGGGCCCAGGCAGGAGGATGTCAATTCCCCAGTGAAGACAGACTCCAGCTTCTGGAGGGCGCTGCTGAGACTGACGGAGGAGGCGTTTTGATCACCAGCGTCTTCCCTGCCTGCGCCGCCGCCGTCGCTCCCCTCGCTGTCCGAACCCCCGTCCGCACCGTCCAACTGCGGGATGGTCTGCGGCGTGGCTGCGCCGCTGTCCTGAGGGTCCTGAGGGTCCTGAGGCGCCTCGCACACCAGTACAGTGCGCGAGAACCTCAAATATCGCCTGCTGTCCTCCTCCGCCGCCGCGTCCTGGCCGTGCGCCCGGCCTTCCAGCTCCCCCGCGGAGCCCGCCAGCGCCACGCCCTCCGTGAGCAGCGCCTCGTCGAACTCCAGCTTGGTGTCCAGCATGGAGGCCACGGCCACCTCGGTGTCTGTGTCGAACACGGTGTACGGCAGCTCCTGCGCCATCAGGTGCGCCACCTCCTCCGCCTCCTCCATGTTGCCGGGCGCCAGGGAAATGCCGTTGGCCGTCGCCACGGCGGCGTCCTCCACCTCCGATGACGCCAGGAAGTCCTGGGGCACCTCGGCGGACACGGGCGTGGTGATCTTGAACAGCTGCCTGCCCTGGGTGTGGCCGACGGCGCCTCGCCGCGGCGACAGGCCCGGGGACGACCCGGAGGGAGATTTGGCCGGGGAGCCGCGGGAGGGCGATGGCAGGGTGCGCCCCGGCCGCGAGGACGGGGGCGAGGCGGGCATGGGGTCGGCGGATCTGGGAGGGGAGCTGAACAGGGCTCCGCGGGAGCGGGGCGTCGTCGGCACGGAGGGGTCTGTCTCCGTGGGGGAGGAGCTGCGGCGGCTCCTGGACGACAGACGGCGAGGCCGCCGGGTGTCCTCCAGGTCCCTCAAGGTCAGGATGGGGTGGGCCTTTAGCGGGGCGGAGCCTGCGGACACACGTGGCACCAGGCAACAGTGAGCTGGTCTACTGGGTGGGAGTGGGAATGCAGCTCACACATGATTGGCTACAACCCAGAAATTATGTCACACCTGGGGACAATTCTTACATGCTGGCTGGATTACATGGGACAGATGTCAATATTAGCCTAGACACGACTGGAAAAACTCAATCTTATAATTGGGAATTAGAGTGGATTTATTGGCCAGATGGTAGTAAAGAGAAAAGAAGAGAAGATAAGAGGAGGGTTGGAGGGAGGTTTGCCATTACCACGCTAAACTAGATCATCAACTGGGATTAAACACACAGGGCCTTCTCTGATAGAACCCACCCTGAATAAATGTATGCATGCAACACATGTAAGCACCGCGAGTGAACGACCGCACCTGGGGAAGGGAGCGGGCGAGAAGATCCTCCGGCTGGCTTCCTGTTCTGCACGTACCCGGGGGCTCTGGCTGCAGCCACATTGTCCTGTTTAGAGGTGGGTGATGGGGAGCTAGACTCCATGGGTGAGGTGTGTAAAGGATCCGGAGAGCCTATTTCTAGAGGGTGAAAGGCAAGTGTTTATTTCCACGTCGCCTCGTTTACATTTTTTCCCCTTGTTAGCATGATGGCCTCTGCTCTTGCTAACAAATACATTCAAAATATGGAATGGAAAATAGCAAAAGGTACCAATTAACATATAACAGTTAAAAAGAAAGCTGTTGTTTCATCTCTCTCCCCCCCAGGGTAGGAATAATATTGTAACCAGACACGCCACATGGACTGTGCCAATCGAAACGCTTTTAACTTTCGAAAAGATACTTGGCAGTGGATTGGATGAACCATCTGTCTGTCATTGTTGATTTCATGTTGTTTTCAAGTCATCACACCTAAACCACGCCTGTAGCTATCAATACGACCCTGACTGGTAAGCTTAGTTGTAACTCAAGGTCAAAGTGGAGAGGCTAGGAGTTATGCAGCAGTGGCATTTACAGAAGATCGCCGTGATGGTTCTTCTTACCGCTGTGGTGGTTGGGACTGTGGACGATGGTGCGATGCTTGTCTCTGTCCCACCGGGGGTCTCGTTCCTGGCCGGGCAGTGGAGTGCTGACCTCCGTCACCCTGCAGGTGTACCTGCAGCGCCTGCGGGGGTCCACCGTGCTCCAGTACAGACGGGAACATCTGGACGGTAAACGGCGGGTTTAACGTACAGGGCAAAAACAACGCCGGTGGGGGGGATTTCAAAGAGTTAGGGCGAGCGGTAAAAGCTTTCCTGCACACCTTTTGAAGTCTGCTGTAAAAGGCTGTCGCTAATGGCTAATTACAATAGCAATTTGAACGTGCATCGTGTGCCATTGAAAGGGATAACACATCAATGTTAATGACTACGTACTGATAGCCGACTGGATAGAGCATTCTTCCATTTGACGAGAGCTCTGACAGCACACCAAGTCTCTGGATGTGCAGTGAGCCTGGTGGAGAAAGGAGAAAGATGGACTTGATTTGCATTTGGTTTACATACTTTACATATTACATACAGACCACCGTGAACGCACACCCACTCAATCCCCCCTCCCTCACCTATGGTCATGTTTATGGATTCTGGCTCCAGGCCTGTGAGGAACTTCCTTTTCAGTGTAATGCCCTCAAAGTCCACATAGACTCGGCGAGACACTTCAAATTCATTGGGAGACACCATCTGGCAAAACAGATGATGGGTGGTTTAAATCACAGAAGGAATGTGCTGCACAGTAAGCTGGCTAGCTGGTAGCATTATTAAAACAGAAGGGCATATCCATAACAGCAAACATCTTTAAAACAAATGTGTACAGATGGTTTATATTCTTAGCCAATAAGAAAATACAGGCAGACAAATAAAATAAGTAGTGCTTAACGGACAGTGTTAACATTGTCAGTTACATCACGAGTCTACAGTGAGTAAACTAGCCTGGCTCCGCACGACTACTGCTCTCAGATGAATTTACGCTGAAATTATAGTCTAGAAACGCTGTTTGCATTAGCATTTGCACAGCCACCCTGCTGGTGGGCCAATCAGGGTGGCTGAGTGCAATGACGTTGATGTCAAGAGTGTGTTTTCTAAATGGTGGTAGAGGTAGATGAAGCAATACTTAATAGTTGTAGCGACGACAACTGGTTAAAGGCTGTATAATACTTTCAAAATTAACCAGGTCTACGAGGTCTAGGAGGCTACAACTGCAAACATTTACCAATGGAGTGTGTCCAGACTTTATTCACAAAGTGTATAACTGGGTCTGGTTACACCAGGCCAGAGCCATGGTTCATGGAGAGGTAAAACAGTTCCAGGAAGTGCTTGGTGGGCAATTTTAATCGATATATAAGTTTCTTTTTATTAGTAGTCAATAAATGCATCGATTTACATTTACAATATCATTTATATGGTAACTTCCGTGATCTGTTTTGAGGATCCACGATCCGACATTGCTGTGAAAAAATTTGCAAAATTTGGACTTTGTACTGTATTAATAACCACATTTCCCCTGGGGCAGTGTCAGTTTCATTCAGGGTTCATTACGTTAGCTTACAAGGACCGGCCATGGGACCTGCTAGCGTCACCATGGATACTGACTGTAATCAGAAGGAGTTGTCATGTAGAATGTTGCATTGTGGTTGCGTTAAAAAACTATTTGGCGCATCCAGTATGTAACCGGCGTAGCGGTGAGCTAGCGCTGACCTTCGCACTGACGAGGGCTCTGTGACTGAAGCAGTACACCTTCCTGTCCAGCTGAAAGGCACAGGTCTGGGCACGGGCACACATGAAGTGGAAGTTACTCTGGCAGGAGGACAGACAGCATCCCACTGTGGCTCCTGATTGGCCGCAATGGTCACACTTCTGGAGAAGGCGCGCAGACACGAAAGATCACAAATTGATTTACATTTAGGGAATTCAGCAGACACTTTTATCCCAAGTGAACAGTATATTTGTCAATAGAAGAAGAGGTCATTATCAATAGTAGAAGAGGTCATTATCAATAGAAGAAGAGGTCATTGTCAATAGTAGAAGAGGTCATTGTCAATAGAAGAAGAGATTGTTCACCAGTTGTCATACGCAACCAACATTCTTTTATGATAATGACAACAGCATGTCATTAGGGTTAACCATGTTATACATTTACAACATACATTATCTATATAGACCATATAATACCAGGACATTATTGTAGTAACAACATACCAATATGAGTAATTTACTCAATGTCAAATATAAACTTTTATAAAAACAGGACTAGGAATGGAATTATGAAGCACATAATCTTAAGGGATATCAATTAGCACATAACTACTGTAACTTCTGCTTATTAACTCTCTTTCTTACCAAGTGGCGCCCCCTTGAGACGGCACTGTGCACTTGCAACAGAGCACCGTTGTCCTCGTACACCTCTGCAGACCATAAGCAACAGTTCACGTGGGCCCACTCGTTCTGTCCCAAGTATAACAATCGCCCTCCATCCTAGCCATCAAAAATAAAACAAAACATGTTTAACAATAGCCTATTAAAAACAAACTGAGTCACATCATTCATTCATGCAACTGCCCTTTCATGAAACGTGATGCAAACATACTCACATTGGGCAGTGCGTCTCCACAACACTGGCACAAAGCACATTGTCTCACATCCTTTGTTTTCGTAGAGTTGAGATCACTATTCCCATCTGTAGGAGCAGCAAAAGATACAATCTGACAATGTGAAGCTGACCCCCCCCCCAAAAATTAAAATAAAAACAAAGTATTTTGTTATTGGTTATGTGAGCAAGAAGAAAATGTCAGAATCACTCATCCCTCAAGGACCAATAGCAATAGGCCTAAGGCAGTTAGACAAACACAAGCTAAAAGCTTCTGCCCCCTGGTGGAACATAAGTGTAGAGAACCCATGTAACAGGCTGGACCACAGCAGCACCCCTTACCATTCGCTGTCTGGTGGGCAGTGAGTGAGGATTGAGTGCAATCCCCCTCTTTGGGTGGCTGGTATGCCCTGACCAGCCACTGTGCGTATCTGTGCTCCTTAGAGGGTGGTAGAACTGCGTCAGGGAGCATGCCACTACAAGAGAAATGGAGAAAAATACAAAGAGGTTAAATGGCACACTGGGAGATATTATTATTTAAAGGAATGAGATTCATCATGGCAACGCGGGCAGTTCACAGCCTACCGGCCGTTAGCTTCTCATTAGCAATATGCATGTGACTAATCAAAGCCTTCAACATTTACAGGTTGTTCTACTTGAACATTACTTAGGGGCAGACTGATTATCTTGCGTATATCTGGGGAATGGAGAGTTTTTATACTGGGCTCCAACACTATAAAATGCTAAAGGCCGTGTAAACACAACACCCCGGCTGCCAATAGTGCGTTGTTATTCTGTACATTTACTTTGCTGATTTAACACAATTAGGGGTACTATACCATGGGAATTTATCAGACAGCGGGTTCCACATCTTTGGATCATCACCGTGGAACCAGGGGAAAACCCTCTCCAATAGCTGATAATGATGTAGAACACATTTAATTAACAGGGATGAAACACATCGAGTAAAAAAAGAGAGAGAATTCCTAGGCAAAATCTGATTTTTGAGGTGGAACAGTGCGGTACATTTCCAGCACTGATGACATAAAAGAACAATCATAGTACAGAACTTACTTTAAGGTAGTGTTCTCTGGCCTGATGGTTGAGTTCATCTTCTGGCATAGGCCCCTCCTCTTTTAAGCACATTCTCATCACCGTGATAATGTCCTCGTGGAATGATTTCTGAGTGGGCGAAAATGAAAGAAGGTCAAGGACATTCAATAAACCTCACCATTCTCCCTAATTATGCTTTGGAATTTACATAATATGGCATGTAAAGGCATGTTCAAACTGTTTTATATAGCACAGTTCAAAGCAGCAGAATGTCATGGCCCAGTAGAATGCTGCAGCATTACAGAGCTTTTCACGCGAGGAGCGGGATCCCGCGCTCCGTCCCGCACCCTCCCGCCCGCCTCTCATGTGAAAGGCAAATCTACTGCCCAGAGTCGCTGAAGCGATACGTCTCATTTTGAGGTAACCATGAGAACAGAACAGTTAACAAACCACGTAAATGAACCAAAATATATATTTATTAACAGTCTCTAAATAAACCCAGCCTATTTTAAATGAATTAAGACCAAATATATGGTGAACATATGATATGCTATAGCATGTAATTGGTGCATTTTCATGAATCGTTTTAATTTGGGATGGAACCGATACGATACCGAGATCGGAACTGACTTAAATAGCTGGATCGGTATCGGTGACAATTGGACAGTTGTAACCGATCCATGGGGCTGATCCAATTAAATTAATTTACACGCAGAGGTCTACTGTCAATCATCAGTTGGTTCGGGTGTATGCTGGTTGCTAGCTTACATTCCTACAAGTCAAGAAGGCGAATGTGTGTCTCGCCGAGCCGCCACCTCAAAAGTTAAATATATTTCATCTCGGAGGTGGGTGGGCGTGTTCTCAATTTATGCACACAAGCGGCAAAGTTCTGGGGACTGCGCCCGCTTGCCATTCCGCCTCCCAACCGGCCCGACTCGGCCGCCTAGCCAGCCCGCTTCTCATTGAGAATGAATTGAACACTAGCAGGTCCCGCTTCCTGTGTGAAAAGCCCTTAACAAAGAAGAAATAGGGCGATACTCACTAACGAGGTATATTGTCCGCCTTCCAACTTTGTGCTCACAGAGCGTAGATCGCAGATTGGCTGCTGGAGATCCCCAACGGTTTCTGTTTCATGGTTTTCCTCAAACTGCAAGATAAATGTGTATGCAATGTGTTAATATAGAAAATAAGCAAGAATGTATTGAAACAACACTGCTGGGGCATTCGTTTTATAGGACTTTTTTTTTTTGTAATTGTGGCAATTGTGTGAAACAGACATGTCACCACAGACAGAACTATTTGAAATTACTAACATGTCCAATGAACTGAGCAGCACTGCTGCTTGTATTCACACAACACATATTTAACCTCTTTGCCGTTGATGAGATGCTGAGTGGTACTGGAAGAGAGGAGATCAGTCATGATATCCTGCATCCCAGCCTTTAACCTCTCCTGCAGATCATCCTTCCACTGGCTGGCTTCACTCTGCTTGCCACAGGGTGAACAGACGAACAAACCAGCATCTGTCTGGCTACGGTGCAGAGCAAATAGCTCCTCTGGAATCAGGCAAGTAAAAATGATGAGAGATTGTACCGTTGTGACAAAAAGCAAGACACATAGACATAACAGTAATTCATTGACTAGCTAGACATTTCCATCACTGCTAACAAAGACTGAATTGTAGTTTTTAACATGGTTTAGATTTAACAATAAAAATCTGACAGTAATCACCAAAATGTAAGAAAGAAAGAAAAAAACGTATAAAGGTTAACATAGAGGGAATCGTAACTAATCCGTTATATTAATTATCAAAGAAGGCAAACAGCTTGTCAAATATTCTTAAGTATGCCGCAACCATACTGCAAAATGTGACATTCCTATACATTTTTGCGTGAATAATCAATCCTGTAACATGTAAACATTTCTGTTGAGTATGTCTCACCAGAGAGTCCTTCACATTTGGGATGCACCCAGCGTGTACACTTGGAACAGCACAGCATCTGCTCGGCAGGGCTGTTTCCTTCATAGCACTTGCCACAAACAAGGCAATAATTGCCTGTGGGAGATCATGTGTCAGTCATTTGAATTTGAACACGGTGGAATAGTGAGAACCTCAGTTAAAGGAGCGAGTTGATAATAGGCCTAACACGTTAACTAGAAAAGAATTGAAATACAAAATAACAAAAATCATTAAGAACATATCTCTTTGTTCCCCACTTCACCGCCACCCCAAAGTTAGGCCCCGATCGCACAGGACGTGCTTTATGCAGTGAGGTGTGTCTTTTTTCTAATTACGCTGTGTGCACTGCATATGTGCCCTGGGCGCCTTGCGTTTAAAACACTGAACCTTGCTTATTTGGAGTTGAAAAACCTTCAACTCGTTGTAGAAAAGCGCCAAACGTCATCTGCGTTTTTTTCCTGTTATCCAATCAAATGATCTGAGAAGCTGGCAAGTTTACAGTTACTAGAAAACCGCAATCACGTGTAGAGGCTGTTGCTTGATACCAGGAGGTGTATATTAGCGTCTAAAAACTGTTTCACTGCCACAGTTCCGGTTCCTAAACAGTGCCTGAATCGGTTCTTAAGTAATTTATTCATTGCTGTTATTATTATTTAAATTATTATGATTCACAGTAATTTGTTGACTGCTCCTAAGCCGCCAGCGCTCGTCACTCATCATAGTAATTTGTTGACGGCCCCTTAGCCGCCAGTGCTGGCATTTGTCATGTTTACACTTTTACAAGGCAACGTCAGTTTAACAGGACTTATTGATAACAATAAGCCATGTAACTTTGTCTTTTGAGATGAACTTAGCCTTCAGGTAAACAATAGTTGGCCTATACAAACAGGCGCGTTTTTATTTTAAAACACACTTTAAGACACTCCATGTGTGAATGTCGAGTTACTTGAAATCTTCCTCTGGCACTAAATATAATGGACAACCCTGCAGACGTACGTCATCTGTAGGTAAGTTACAGTGAGAGTTTATACACTACAGTCTCTAGATTAAAAGAATAAAAGCTACGAGCGTCTTTTGCGGCGCAAACATGCTGGCGCACCGGCATTCATTACAGGTAAACTTATAGGCAGGTAGGTAACGCCGCTATAATTAGAAAGAGAGGGCAGATGATCTGTGCATCTGTTTTGAACCTTTAGCTTTAGGCATTTTAAGCATGTTAACCTGCCACGCGACGCGTGCAAGTATCAGATAATTATACAGAGCTAAAACATACATTATTTTAGTTTTTAACCCCCCTTTTAAAACTAAAACGTATAATTTAGATTTAGTCTAAGTAGCACCGACGTTTGCGTTTTAATTCGATCTGGTAGATACCGATCATATAGGAACCAGTGCCATATTGGCACGGGTTTCAGTACCCAACCCTAGTCTGAGGATTGTTTTTGGGGAGGAAAAAAAAAGAAATAGCACTTCAAACTGCTCTTTTTTGCAGAGTACGCTACAACAAAAAAGGCAGTGTAGTGCGCCTTGAGTTTTGGAATATGAAAAGCATGTCCTTTGGGATTGGGGCCTTAGTCTCTCAACTAAAAGCAGGGCTTTCCGGTCCTTTCTAATTGCTAACCTTTCTTGTGGAGAGAACTGCAGTCAGGACAGAGGTCCTGCTCGTGGTTCCAGGCCAAGTCCCAGGTCTTTCCAGGAGTGACTCCACAGCTTTTACACCGGATGCACGTCATGCACACCTATAAATAGACAACACCGTTAGAATATATATATATATATATATATATATATATATCAGGCACGTGCGGTCAGGGTAGGCAAGGTAGGCACAGCCTACCCTGGGATAATACTGATTTTCAATAAAATCGTCATTTTATTTTATGCCAAATAAATATTTTTTCTGATGGAATTAATAATTTGTCAGATATAATATACTTTATATTACT
>JAODUE010000003.1:118112-147449 GCA_027564755.1 Amblyopsis hoosieri
GATTACGTTGTTGTTATTGTTGTTGTTGAGGAACAGGCACATGTGAACTAATCAAATGTATTTACAGACACAAACACAGATAATTAACTGACTCAAAGGATTAAAGGTATAGTCAGCTATTGCAAGCTGACTATACCTTTATAGTGGCTGTTCTCTGGGCAGGCAGGTGGAGACATGAAAAGACATGTCAATACAACAGAGTGTGGGACTGTTGTGAAAATGCATTCCACTCTGAACAACAGTGTGATGAACCCGTTTATCCTGTCTGACATGACAACACCTATTTGTCTTGTTATACTTATGACAATCTGCAATCTTCCTCCAGTTATGAATTTTGACCCCTGTTCTCTGGCATGCATCAGTGTACACCTGCAAGGCGTTACACGGGGAGTTCCATTTTCCCTCACCCATGCACACGTCATACAGACAGTTCTCCTGGTAGACCTTGGGCTCAATGATGGCGTGGCAGCTATTGAAGGGTCCGTCCATGACATGGGTGAGCAAACCACAGAACATCTTGTCAGCGAAGCCCTCGAAAAAGCTGTCACTCTCACAGCTTTCACACTGGCCGGTACATTCATCTCCACAATAGGCATCTTCTGCCCTGCCAGGAACCCTCCAGCTCTTCCCCAGGGCCGCTGTGTTCCTGGCCAGGGAGCCACTGGGGGTCAAGAGGTCTTCTTCCTCTTTGCTGTTGAAGTTGCCACACAGGCCACACATCCTGCCAGCAAACCTGCCCGGCACTGTGATGACAAGATGCTGCTCCCAGTCGTACTGCACTGTGACGCCAAAGTCGGTCTCCACGACAACCGACAGACCGCTCTGAGACAGCTTCACCTTGCCGTTGATCAGGTTGATGGGGAAATTCCACAATGTGTAGTTCATCTACAACAGATTCAGCCACATGTTGGTATAAGCTAAAGGTCTAAATAAACAAATGAAATGAACAATCTGGCATTATAATGAGAGGCATGCAAAGCGCATTCAAGCTAGCTAGCTCAACTGAGTCGTTTGGTTTATCAAAACTTACCCTGACAAGGCCGAACAAACAGTACCTGAATGCCCTTGTCAGATGTCAGATACGTAGAATATGGCCATTCGGAGTTGAGCATAATTGTCTGCCCGGCAACCATAGTGATACTCTGAGTCTTGCCCTTTGTATTGACGTTGACTTTAGTGTACTGGGAGGCTTGCACGAAAATACTGTCATAATTGTCCAACATGTCATGGTAAGGCAGCGGGGCAATTATAAACTATTTTCCCCAGCTGCTTACTGGAAGAAGTTGTTCGTAGTCGTGATTACAAGCTGTGTACATCTCAGCGCAGCTATGTCCCGAGGAGACGGCGACAGGAAGCTTCGAGACAACTTTGGTACCGCTGAGATCATCTTGACTCTGAATCTGAATGCTCTCGTATGCCTCCAGCCTAATCGGCAACCTGCTGCCCGACCTACAGTATTTGCCTTGGAAAGTCACAGAGCCCCTGAGGAAAACTTCAACGGAGTTGCGATTCTTGTGGTTGGTGATGGAAAATTCTTTAAAGGTGCCCTGGAGATAGCTGGACGGAGTGAATATATAGTACTCTGTGCCCCAGGCCTCTAATGGGTAAACCACTGAGGTGTCTGCTGTGTCTTGCTTGTAGTTGAGCGACATCACAGTCACACCTTGGCTAGCCTCAATCAGGACAGTGCTAAGGAGCCTGCCACTGCCTCTCATTTCCACCTCGTCAGGGAGCTGGAAGGAGACCCCCTCACTGGGCTGGAGTTCCTTCTCGTAGACCTTGCCCACAGCAGTTAGTGTGACCCTGGTGGTACCTTGCGAAGTGGGCAGGGTGGTGATTTCAATCATGAGACGACTGTACTGACGACAGTATGGTTATTTTACATAACCATACTGTATAAATGGTTAAAGGAAGGTAACACCAGTCCATAAAACACAGCCTATATTTGGGAGGGAGTTTAGCCAGATTTATTAGTGAGCTTTATACTGTGCTTACAAGACTATTTTATAACATATTTGTGATTGAATAAATTGAGAATAGACATTTAAAAACTGTAACATATAAACATCACATTGCCTATATAACATTGTACCAATTTACCTCAGTACATGGCTAATATTTTTAGTAATACTATAAGTACTATGTGTTAGATCATAACTAGTTGAAACCACAAAAGCTGTAAATATTATTAGGCCAAGAACTTACCACAAACAATCAGGACTGCAAACCGATGCAAATGCCTTGCCATTTTTGCACCTATAGAGAAAAAAATTCAGATTTAAAATATTTACTGGAACAGTGATGAACAAAATGAATGAAGATGCATGATGGACCACAATTTAGAAGCATCAATTTATCTGTGACTGACACAAAGGTTTAATTTAATATTATACAGTTAGATTATTATATATACTGTACACAGCCATCACCAGGTAGAACTTCAGACTTCCGAGGCTAATAAATGCTGTGATAGTTGATAGTTGTTGTTGTTGTAGTAGACAGTGGTTGTATACTAACTTTCAAAATAATTTCCTGCTAAGAGGCTTTTATATAATAGTTTTTAGACCATTTTAAATTTTAACTTAAAGTAAATACACCCCATTTAAGTCATAAAACTGTCATCCGTTACCTGGATCAAAAAACCACAATGAGATTTTTTTTTTAGTTTGATAGCTTTTTATTGGCTTTGGTGATGCGATGACAGCCAATCAGAGAAAGGCGTCGGGTCAGGTTCCACCTATTCACATGGCAAAGTCCTCTTTGTGTTGGTGTCAGAACAACAGATTGCTAGATAATAGGTGAAGTGTAATACAACTCTAGTAAGCCAGTCCTTTTTGCCAGTTGCAGATGGTATTTTTGATAACATTGTATATTTAATTTATACTCAGGATGGTGACAACTCCTTTCTGGTGCCACACCCTTGCAAAAGCTAAAATACTAAACAAACATATCAAAAAATGATGAATTATTGTTGTTGTTGAGATAAATTAGCATTACATATAGCTAACAAAGATTAATGTGACACAATAATTGTCAATAAAGGAAAGTTATGGTATCTCTCTAATATAAAAAACAATTATGTCAAAATTGTTTGAATAGCAAGGAGTGAAAATATAGTGATATGTTATTTGAACTGGTTTGAAGGCATCGTTCCTCGTCTGTGGAAAATAATGTGTCACACACCGTAGAACGAATGCTCATGAGATCAGCATTTATGATGATTAAAACAGCTTAGCTCAGCCATGTTTTGAGCAGCTGAAGGGAGTAGCATGCTTTGGAAACTTTTAGAAAAGAGACCTAATCGTTTTGGTATTGCCAAACATGCCATTTCATGTCATACTTTTCTCTCGATTTAGCAGTCAGCAAATAATCTGTAAAAGTAGTGTAAGGAAGTTGTTTTTGGGGGCTCGTGGGATGTTTGCTAGCAGTGTAGTATCTACATTGCGAGATATACTTTTTTTTTATTCTTACTATTATATATACTAGTTGTATTATATTGTATTGCCTTATAAACTGTGGACACATTTTTATGTCATGCATGATGGGAGTTCACAAACAACTTTTTATTGGAAATTGTGTCTTGGTGCCAAAAGTGTGAAACAGATAGTTCTAATGTCTCTTTTAAATGTGTTTGTTTAAATTTGACAATCCTGTTTGTAATATTTAAATAATGACAAAATAAAGATGCAAATGGAAATTATTTATATAAGTTATTTCAGTCTTCTCGCCATATGCTTTCAAGCATGACCTTGAGAGAGGAGTTGAGGGGGAAGATGTTTGCAAATAGTAGACAACACCAAATCACTCCAGTGCAGATATACAGCATTCCTGTTGACAGCTGATAACATCATGCACTCGCTATCGTGCTAGCCCCCGCATACCTCCGGTCTGTTTGACGCCTACAGACCCCCCCCCCCCCCCCCTTCCACCCCCACCCCACACCTCCCCCGCCAGACCCCTCTTCAATATAAGCCGTGTGAGGATACAACCAAAACATGAACGCAAATGTCAATTCATATTACCCCATTGCCAGTCACTTCATCCTGCAACCATGGCTCTCATCAGAAACACCGCTGGCTTGTGGATGTGTGCACTGCTTTTACTTGGTGCAAACTTTGAAGGTTGTGTTTCACATTATGTTGATTTAACTTAATTATGTTGACTTTTTATGTATTGGTTTTAATTTTAAATGTCATGTTGCTTCAATGTGTTTTTGCTAACATTTCTCCCCTCCTCCACAGAGACCACTGCACTGAAAGAGCCTGATGTCCCTTTTCCCCCTGCATACCCTACTGCTCAGAACCTTCCTGCCATTTGCCTGCAGGGCAAATATCGTCCCAGATATGACAGAGGCTTCTTTCCCCGCTCGGGTTTCAGTCACTTCCGTCGCCGCGGGAATGCCATAAACCGCTTGGAGTCATGGTTCAGTGTCTGCTGCAGTGGACAGGTTGCACAGGACAACGAACACATCCTGTGCTGTGCTCAACAAGCTGTAAGTGTGTGTGTGTGTGTGTGCGTGTGCGTGTGCGTGTGCGTGTGCGTGTGCGTGTGCGTGTGCGTGTGCGCGTGCGCGCGTTCGCCCGGGTGCGTGTGCGTGTGTGTGTGTGTAGAGAGAGACTATATCAGGGCTGGGAAAATATTATTAAATATCAGAATATGAGGTATATTTGTATTGATATAGACTAGACTTATGTACTGTATAATTGTCAGGCCTTTGTGACATGGTTGCAATGTAACTTATTTCTTTCATAAAATGTAGTAAACAATACATGTTATAACAGTACTGTACTGTATTTAAAGAGGATGGCATTGTTAAAGCCATACTGGTACCCACAAAGCATTAAAACATAAATAATTTGTCCTTGGAGAAAACTTGACAGGTAAAGGTGTAGTCAGCCATTGCAAGCTAAATGTAAGCTAAGCTTGTCAAATTCAACAAATATCTCCTCGCATTTTGCTATCTTACCGTTCTCTGTGCGTGTTGAAAAAAGAAAATCTGATACTTCTACACAGCCCTGATTCCATAATAGGAACTAAAACATAGTGGCGAACACTACAAATGAGTTGTCCTTGGGGAAAACTTAAAAGATTATACTAAAATAAAGAAGACATGCATTTGCATTCAGGATGTGTATTTCTCCTTACAGTGGAAGCAAGCACTTTCGCAGTTCTGTGTGGAGGAATACAGCACCAAGACTGTTGCCTATCACTGCTGCAAGCTTAAAGGAGAGGACCGGTGGACATGCTTCAGCACAGATGTCCCCAACCCATCCTATCTTCCCAGACCAGGATACATAGCCCCCCGTGTTCCCAAGGAGCATGGGTTCACCTTCACGCCGCACACTTGCTAGAGGTCAGGTATGCACAAGGTCACGGTCCACGGCCACACAGAAACGTATAGAGTCACATGAGAACATGTACTGCACATTTATGACAAGGACGGTGTCTTCGGTATTATTCAACATTGTTGACTGTGTATTTCTTTATTTTATCTCACCGTTGTCACAAAAGGTAGCATTTTCTGAGCGAACCTGGAATGTTAGTAAAAAACTGTTATTGCGTTGTTTTTAAGCATGTAATTTTTGTTAAAGAAATAAATATATTGTGAAACAAAAATCTTTTATGACTATGTTTTTCTTTATTTCTTTCCTCAAATGTTAGATAGGAGGTTTTGCCTATAGAATATGTCACGCCGTATGGTCTAAAACTCTATTATATACATACCTTTCAGACTATTTTGAGATGTTCTTAGAAAATCTAAAAAGTCTAAATACAACGAATATTGAACAGAGAAGAACATATAGCAAATTGGCAGACTACGCTATTATTGTGTTATTCCCATAGAACTATATAAAAGGTTATCCCTAATGTTAACAGTCAGTAGGCCTATTCCATTGCAATATTTTATTCAAAATGTTAAAAAAAATGTATGTGTAAGTGGATTACTATCTAAAAAAATACTGCTGGTATAGTATAGGATTTTGCTATAATTTAAAATTCGTATATGTAGGTTATATGTAGGCTATACTGTATGTGTATGTGTGCTCATGTCCGCATAGGCGCAGGTCGCATGTGCTTGCGGTGGACATTTTGGTGTGCTGTAAAACACAGCTCACTGAAGTAGAGGACTTTACTGTAGATTTTTACAAAATCATTACGCCAAAAAAAAAACGCGTTGGTAGAATTAATAGTCTCTCCAATCTTATTTTTTAGGATATGCTGATTAAAAACGACACTGTCAACAAAATAGTCAGAAACCAGGAAGTGTAGCTTTCCCATCGTCCATTGCGTGTGGAAATAAAAATATATATACGATTATATTTCGTGTATTTAATTAATAATATACGTTTTTATTAATTCAAATGTGTATACATTATATATGCTACATTAATATGTGGATCGCTGTTTTTACATTAGTTACACATTTACTATACCATAGCACGGAAGAGTATCGGTGCAAACCAGGTCCCCCTTTCACCTCCCAATTCGTCAGTACACTCTTGTTTCTCTTCAGATCGTATAAATCTTTCGCCTTTTACTAAAGATTTCCGTGGAGAGGAGCATTATGAGTATTCACCAATTTTTTGATGCCCTGCTTAACGGCGGGGCTTCCTATATTGTTAAAGAAATTAGTGTGTCTTCAGAAGCTTAACTGTTGTATTTGTCGAGTTATTCTCTCCACTGGCGTCATATTCGTCCCGGGTATTGCGGATAATACCCTTGGTATGGACTATATTGCGTCGTGGGAAATACATAGAAGGAAATGTCCCATGTCTGCGAGCGTGTTACAAAGTGTTAAACATATGCATAGCCTACCCATTTAACAACGGAATGAATAACCCATCATGTTTACGCATGTATAAGTAATGTTATGCAATTATGCATCAACATTATATATAATCAGTATTCGCCTTATTTTTTAGTAAAAAAGTAAAGTAAGTAAAGTATTTCTAGTAAATAATGATATCCTCCGAATCACCAATTGAAATTGTAAATCGTAGAGCTCACGTTTTGTACTGGTGGGGAGTTGGGTGGTTCGCCTCATTTTTTCACCACTGGATGGCGCTAGTGTTCTGGCGAATTGGCGTAGCTGCTTCCGTCTGTCTTCCCTGTTATATGTTTAGGCAGCTCAGTGTAGGAAAGAGCCCTTTCTATTTGCGGAAAAGGGGAGACGAGCGCAACAGAAAGAATATGTTAGCCATGTTAAGTTGAATTCATTTTTACAACTTGGAAGAAGAGCAACTAACACATGAAATGACAATATGAGAACATGGCACGCTAGTGAGTCGACCGACTTTTAATTGTTATGTTAAAGCTACCTGTACACCTACTGTACAATAGCTAACTAGTTAGCTTTTAGCTTGAGTTTCGTCTTCTGCTATGTTGATCTTGTGTTAGATATGTATTTACGTTGGAACTCCTAAATACATGTCGGCTGCAGTCAGCCACACTTATATTCAATTTAATCGACATGCTGTATAATTCCACATTTATCTTAAATGATTATATATGTATGTATACCCACCAGCCTGCGTGGCTTGTAACATTGGCCCTGTGAAATCATTAACTTGATTGTTGTCAAGTTACACACAGTGTGTGTTTGTTTACACAGGCCGGCCAAGAACCTGTGTTGTGCAGACAAGTGACAGTGAACGTGTTTGAGGAGCTGACTATTAATAACTTCGGTTATAAAGGGGCTTTTCAGCATGGCTGAAGCAGCACCCTCCGGGCTGCCTGGCTCCAATGGCAGTAAGTAAACACATCATCACATATTGTAATGACACACACACACACACACGTATATAAACCTAATAACATACTGCGATTATGGTTTGATCAAGATAATGTATTCCTGATTTAGCAAGACGGCATTGGGTTAACAAACCTGACCAAGCGGCACATCCTATTTTTGAAAAGTAATACTTATGATTAATGAAACTGTCAGTCAGTAACGTCAAAACAGAAAATACTATGACTTTGTACAATTGTAAGCTTACTTATTTAATTCCACCCATGCTATCCTAAGACCTGCAGAGTCATTTTTGGAGGAAACTGTCTTATCGCAAAGGTACTTGATGTGTATTGTGCATGTTTGTGTAGATCATGTGTGTTTTCCACTAAACATGTCCTACAAGCTGTGATGTTCTTTTATTACGGAGTATTTCAGTTTATATTGGTTGACATTATGCATGCAATGTGTGTTTTGCATTTTAGACCTGGCATAACCAGCATGTGCTGTAGTTATTGTATACCCTATAACTTTACTTCACAATGCATTGTCTTCCACAGACTTGGCTGGAAGTCACAAATTGGCTTTTGAGGTGAGAATTTGACCACATTTTGCAATCACGATGGGCACAATACCAGCCAATACGCAGCTTTTCATTTTTTCAGGTTTCCAAAATGTATATTCTCATATTAAAACAAGTCTCAATTTTCCATTGTCATTCTCTCACCTGGACTATTTTGCTGATAGGGTCCGGGCACTAGTTCATCGACCATGAAAAAAACAATTGGCCACCGTGGAATTGATCCAACTGGGGAGACCACATACAAGAAGGTTGGAAATCTCTTGACACCAGTCACTGAATGTCACCATAGCCTTAGTATATGTAAGCCAAACATGTCTGTGCATCTAGTCTAAAGAGTTCCGAATCAACTTAATCATGTGACATTCTTAACCAATTGGGCAGGGGCACGACATTTTGTCTTGAGCATTATGGCACGGAAAGCCAAACGCAGTGCTCGCACAATGACATTTGCGTACGTCTCAAGTACTGTATACCATGCACAGTAGTTCAAAAGTCATAGTCGACTACTAAAAAATGTTTGTGTCATAGTTTCCTTTCTTCTTTTTTTCCATGTATTTTCATGAATGATAAAAATTGTTCTCTGTAGTGGTCTTTTTATTATTTTTGTTACTCCACTGTAGTTTTACATTTGCAAAAATACACTGCTGTGAATTCCACTTAATCCAAGGACTATTTGTGAAAAATGTTGGAGCTGAACTACTGAATCTGTCTGTGTTGTCGTCGAGAATTCTAATATATGATTTTGGCATATAATTCACCAAAGGCTAAAAATATTTTGTTAGTGTAGTGGGTTGTTATACTTGCTTTGCTGCCTGTAAATCATTTCATCAAGTGACTGTGTACGGTATTTAACAGTCAATATACTCCTGCCCCTACTGTAGACAGCTATGAATGAGTCTTCATTGTGGTTCCCATGGTGATTTTTACATAAATTTTTCCCTCTTCAAGACCACATCCTCGACCCTGCAGGGTGCTATCCAGTTAGGCATCACCCACACAGTGGGCAGCTTGAGCCGGAAACCAGAGCGAGACGTGCTCATGCAGGACTTTGAAGTGGTAGAAAGCATCTTCTTCCCCAGGTGGATATTAAGTAACAGTAAATATGTGATGAATAACTAACTATTCTTGTCTATAGATCTATTCTTGTGTTGTATTTGACCTTCTCCACGGTCTACTTCTCCTCAGCGAGGGCAGCAACCTGACGCCAGCCCACCACTATATTGACTTCAGGTTCAAGACGTACGCGCCAATCGCCTTTCGCTACTTCAGGGAGATGTTTGGCATTCGGCCTGACGACTACCTGGTGATTCAGCTGATGTCCTCTCATCTGTGACAGAACGAAAGCGATGCGTAGAACCGATAGTTCCGGAGTTGATAGGGGACACGTCACTGCGGGGGGAGCGGTTGCAACGAAGGACTGAAACACAAGACAACTCACTCACTCACTCATTCATTAAATACTATGTCTACACTATGTCGACAATATGTCACTATGACGCCCAGCTCCCATGCTGTCATATCCATGATATCACAGCAACAAATTAGCAAAAACTGCTGTTCCCTAAGCCTTGTTAGTAGTCTGTATGCCACACAGGCAATCAAACGTGTGTGCGACCAGAGAGACACATGTATGTAGACAAATATGCCCAGCCAGAGTGGTGAAATTTCAAGCGTCACAAGAGGAAGCTGTGTGTGAAAGTTGTTTCAAATAATGCAGGCCTGTTGTGCAACATTAACCTGCGGGTTGTTTATACGTAAATGAATCCCTTACCATTTACAGTCTTATCTCTTTTCCCCACACCTACAGTACTCTTTGTGTAATGAACCTATGATTGAGCTGTCCAATTCCGGGGCCAGTGGATCTCTGTTCTACGTCTCTAGTGACGACGAGTTTATCATGAAGACGGTCCAGCACAAAGAGGCAGAGTTTCTGCAGAAGTTACTTCCTGGTTACTTCATGGTAAGGGTCTACCAAAGATGTTTGAGCGTCGTGATGCATTTCAACGAAGCAAAGATTAAACACTTCTGGTCTCTTAGGCCTGAGGTAGAAAAAAAAAAGCGGTTGAAACGGTTGTTATGGGAACCGCCAGGTCTCACTATGCACTTGTGATTGGTCAACTGTCAAGAAAGCAGATGACGTAGGGCGTTTTCTTCTGAGAAGTTGGACTTTTCTCAACTGAAGAAGAAGCCCAGAGCTGCTGGAAAAGGCGCATGCGGCAGCGTTCATTTAAAGTTCCCATGGCGCTTTTTTAAACACGGTCCGCTCCATAGGGTTATAATGTAAACAAGAGGCTCCATAGGATTAGAATGTAAACAAGAGGCTCCATAGGGTTATAATGTAAACAAGAGGCTCCATAGGGTTATAATGTAAAACAAGAGGCTCCATAGGGTTATAATGTAAAACAAGAGGCTCCATAGGGTTATAATGTAAACAAGAGGCTCCATAGGGTTATAATGTAAACAAGAGGCTCCATAGGGTTATAATGTAAAACAAGAGGCTCCATAGGGTTATAATGTTAAACAAGAGGCTCCATAGGGTTAGAATGTAAACAAGAGGCTCCATAGGGTTAGAATGTAAACAAGAGGCTCCATAGGGTTATAATGTTAAACAAGAGGCTCCATAGGGTTATAATGTAAACAAGAGGCTCCATAGGGTTAGAATGTAAACAAGAGGCTCCATAGGGTTAGAATGTAAAACAGAGGCTGAAAACTTCCAAAAATAAGATATGTCTGAACATGGCCTTAAGTGGGCGTGTCACCATTATTATGCAATATTACGGTGAAAACAATCGACCTCCCCGTTTACTTCCATGGAATGCTCAGTCGTTCACATCTGTGTAAAGGGTGCCTCTCTGTTTTCCAGTCTCTCTGGTCCACCACACCTAGATAACCGTATACGTGTGTGTTTGCAATGGCATTCCCCTCAGGGCACTGTGATAGTGTCACCAGTATCATATCAAATGGTTATAATCCACTTATACCTCTGTGTACATGCATACAGAATGTGTCTTTTGATGTCCCTCGACGGGCTTTTGGCATAACGACCGTCCCCTCTCCTTCAGAACCTGAACCAGAACAAGAGGACGTTGCTACCCAAGTTCTACGGCCTGTACTGTATCCAGGCAGGCGGCAAGAACATCCGCATCGTGGTCATGAACAACCTGCTCCCTCGCACGGTGCGCATGCACCTCATGTATGACCTGAAGGGCTCCACGTACAAGCGGCGCGCCTCGGCCAAGGAGCGGGGGAAGGCCTTCCCCACGTACAAGGACCTGGACTTCATGCAGGACCTGCCCGACGGCCTGACGCTGGACACCGACACCTACACCGCCCTCAGCAAGACAATACAGAGAGACTGCTTGGTGAGAAGCACACGGGGATTTGGGGGTTTGGGGGTTTCGTGCAACGCTCGACTCGGAGACGGTAGCGAAGATTTGATAATTATACAAAGATTGAGCACCGTAATGATTTCAGTGGAGCAAAAGAACGCTTCTGCTGTCTTCAGTGGGCGTTTCACCAACGGCGTGTTGATAATTCTACCATGCATGGCCTGAAACAAATGTACCACAAAACGGTTTGCTACAGAAATACAGTTTTGGCCTCAGATGGATCATAACTGTATGGTCTCCCCCTCCTTCCCCTTCCAAATATCGAATGCGGAAGTTGGAACCTCTCAGTTGAATGATATTCTCTCTGACGGTGTGGTCCGCTTGTGTAAGTGCGTCTGTGCCTCTGTACAGCTGTTGCAGAGCTTCAAGATCATGGACTACAGCCTGCTGGCGGGGATCCACAATGTGGACCAGGCCCATCGGGAACAGGCCAGCGAAGAGGCGGTGGCTCCCGACCACAAGAGGCCACAAATCCAGAAGTCTCTGTACAGTACAGCAATGGAATCCATCCAGGGAGAGGCAAAGGGGAAGGAGGCTCTAGATACGGAGGACCAGTGAGTGACCCTCACGCTGCTAACATGACCTTCTACTTCAAATAACACACAGAAATGTTTACCGGACAAAGGGGATCGAGAGTTCACTGTGTTGTGTGTAGGGCTTTGTTAGATTTACATTTTCACGGCTGGTTCTGGTCTTGTATGCGATGACAACATACAATATTGCAATTGGTGATGGTTGTGTTCTAAGGGCGTACTCAACTCTTGGCCCAGTTGCCTTGAACCGTGCCCTAGAACGATTATCTCCCCCCCGCCCTCTCCACTCCCCTAACATTCAGGGCCAGGGCACGCTTACTCCAACGCATTACATTGGCTACTTGGTTTCAGGCCAATTGTTTTGTCCACATAATCGTTCCACTGGAATATGTCCTTGATGTCCGACGAGCTACCAGCTTTACGGAGTGCATCCCGTACCTTCAGATACTGAGCACGCAGTTTTTTCAAATGTTTTGCAGACACTGCTCAATGGTTCTTTGATACCCACGAGTAAGTATATAGTTCTTGTGTGTTGTATCCAGTTGCTCCTGAATACTCTCGCCTGCCCTAATTTCCAATAAACATTGCACTTCTGCCGTAGACCAAAGGGTTCCCTTTGCAGCCATGCTGTTTGTAATGAAACAACTGTCGCGTCGATGACTTCAGTTCTGTCCTCGGGCACGTTTGCGATCACACTGATGGGTACCGCGCCCTAGTTCAACCAAACGGGCAGGGTTAAGCGTGCCACACCCGGGCACGGTACGGACTACGTAGCGATCACATTAGTCAAACTGACCACACTGGGGTCAAACGAGCTCGGGCACGGTTTAACTGGGCCAAGTGTGAGTACGCCCTAATTGTATTTCCCTCACTTTCCCAGAATGGGAGGTATCCCAGCACACAACGCTAAAGGAGACAGGCTTCTTGTATACATTGGCATCATTGACATTCTGCAGTCTTACAGGTAAACAATATGTGGGTTTTTGTTCTTGTTCACCATAACCAATGTTAGACCTTTATTTGTATTTGTTTTTCTCTCCTCTCTGTTTGAATGCGTGTTTTTAGATTTGTAAAGAAGCTTGAACACTCGTGGAAAGCTCTGGTGCATGATGGGGTAACTATGCTTCTCGGCACATCGTGCTTTAAAGGCGTAGGAATGTCCACGTAAACGTGACCTAACCCAAACGCAATGGTCCATGTCCTTCTAGGACTCAATATCTGTGCACAGACCGGGATTCTATGCGGAGCGCTTTCAGAAGTTCATGTGCAACACGGTCTTCAGGAAGATCTCGCGTAAGGATCTCCTTGTACAGAACACGCGTGTGCTTTAATACAAGTGCCTACCATCTGTTTCATCGTCGCCGTCTTCTCCCCGTGTCTCCAGCGAAGCTGGCCCCGCCCAAGAAGGGCCGCGCGCTGACCCATGGCACTGGGCGAAGGGCCCACTCGGCAGCCTCGGGGCCCTCTCCGGCAGCCCAGGCCAGCAGCAACAGCCTTCAGGCCGTCGCGGCGCCCAACATCACCCCCGAGGCGGACACTGGAGGAGACGTCGGTGAGAGCGGGGCTGGTCTGGGGAGGGGGGGGCTTTCCCACTGTGTTCGGGGAAGCGTTTTTTTTCGATTGGCAGGGTAACCGGCACGTGATGTGTTCCTACTGCAAACCGCGTGTATCTTGATCATGTGCACGCCAGGTCGTGCCGACCCACTCACTAAGACCTGGACACTGCGCGACGCCACAAACACCACTCCCCAAACCAGCCCGGCCGCCTCCGAGACATTGAACCCTGCCCCGTCGAATCGGCCCTGTCCTCCCTCGGAGGAAGGAGATGAGCATTCATTGACCAAGACCACAGAGGAAGTGGCTGACACCCCACAGCAGGTAATGGTTTAAACGCAGGGGATTTCCACAGGGGAATTTGTGGCTTTGCAGCCTCTTCCTACAGAATGAAAACAATTTGTACTTTTTGTGGTTTACTTAAGAATTGAGAAATAACAACCTTTTTGAAAACTGTTTGCAAAGTGCTTTGAGAGACATAACAAAGCAGATTAATCAGTCAACTAAACGCACAAAGTATAAGAGAATTATAATTATGAATGTTGTTTCTTGTTCTTATTGTGAATGAATGTTGTCTGTCAATAGTGCCAATATGTAATATCACTAAATGTAGTTCAAACAAGTGTAATATGTTGTTTATCCTTTTTAATTATACTAATCAATTATATATTTAATTATTTTTCAATAAATGCATCATTTTATTTTATTAAAACATTTGTTTTAGATGTAGAGCTGATTGAAAGAAAGACACTGAACAACAGAAGCGAGAATCAACAGTAACCTGAATTAAGGCAATCGAGGTATGGAGATCACAGTATTTCATTGATGCACCACATCTTCCAGTAGAAATCTTAAGGATAATTGGGGGTTTCTATGTGGATGGTGGGGGGGGGGTAAGTCCTTACCTAGTAATGTGGTAAAAGACCACAATGCTTTTCATTAGAGCTATGCTCAGCAGTAGTACAGACGTATGTAATCAAACTGTAGTAGGAAAAGGAAACATGTATTTTCCTTTAAACCAGCCTTCACCGTTTCCCCTTTTATCTTGTTTTTGTCCTTGTTCACTCTTAACTTGTCAGTGAATGACGAATGTACAGAATCTTTTAGGAATCAACACTCCTAGGAATGTAGATGCTATTTTCAAACTGTTCTGAGAGGCACTGCACTTTCAACATAAAAAAAAGAAAAAACTTAAGTATTATTTATTTTTAAGTTCAGAGGTCAGACTATGGTATTTGCATTGAGTTAGAATTGGAAAGGAATTGCTACCTTTCTGGTAGGCGGTCTATATGCAGAGAACAAGTGTGATGAAAGAGCCAAGACTTTGAGTAAAGGTAAACCATTTACCTGAACTAGAAAATTCAGTGTGCCTACATTTATCAATTTAAATTCAACTGAATTTAGTTAATACCCTTTTATCATTTGTGTTATTGTTGTATGTTTATGTCATATAAGCTAGAGTCATACTGTTATTTTAGCTAATTCCAATTAAATAAATGGCCCATGCTCTTCAATACATTACCTGAGTGACTATGCAATACAGTCCTTAGTTTAAACCATATATCTCTCCAGTTACAAATAGACTATGCAACATTTGATGAATGACAATTATCTTTTGCCATTGTTTCATCTGTCAAATTAAATACATGATTGAGACTATTTAGCTAAACATTTTTAAAATGTATTTTTCCTACATTCTGTAAATGTTGTAATATACTTGTATGATGTTATAAGGATGAGTGATGCAACCAAAGATTATCATTATTTTTAGATATTTTCATTATCAATAATATAACTATTTTTCTATATTTTCCAGGGTAGTTGTGGTGTGGTTTTCATTTGTTTTACTTTTAAAGAAACATTTAAAATGAGTGGGGATATTGTAACCACACTTATCAGTTATTGTGACTCAATTTTGAACACTTGTATCTGATATAATCTCTCCAGTGTGATATCATACAGACAGACAATAATCGGTTCAAGATATTTAATCATACATACATAATACACTCAGCAGATCACACACTCAGACAATGGACCAAGCATGTATATAGTTTTATTTATGTCCTTTATACTGTATTTATTATCTTGATTTATCCTCAGAAATGTATATTCTATAGTGATTATAAATTAACCTAGGAATTGGGATTTGGTTTCCTTACTAATACTTGGACCTGGTAAAACCTAAACCTTCCTTGTTATTGTTTATGTTTGTTACATTTGATAAAATGTATATTATCAATCCACTGCCATATTGTTGTTGTAAGTTTGTTTCTGAACTGCACAAATCACTGCTGGAATCCCAGTAATGTGTTTCACATTACATTAACTTGTGTTTTTTGTGGGGAAAAAAATATATAGTGTATGTTTTCATACTGATGGAATTAATGAAAATATTAAAGAACAATAATAGTTAATCTGTTTTCTGTGATTAATGTTTATGTCTTTATTACTGACTGTACATCTTATGAAGAAACTGAACACAGCAATGCCCTTGGAATGGAATGTATGCTATTCCAAATTTCCATTTCACTTTGTTTGGTTTTTATTAACCAAATTAGAGGAGTGATGAGCCTTTGTAGATGTCTATACTGTACGGTATAATAATTGTATAAGCCTAGGCTATATGCAACATGTGATCTTGATCTATCAATATGCAGCGCTCAGCCCAGTACCTTACACGATTATTGTACGTCCATCTCATAATTAACAGCCAGACAGAACAACTAGAGGTATTTACTTTGCTTGCTTGTGATTTTATCCAAATACACTTTTGCGTTAGCGCCCTCTGCTGGCAACGTAACCCTACTAGAAAAGTTGAAGCCTACCAAAAAGTTGAACGTCGACGATTTTGAATATTGAGCTAAAATATAGCCGTACGTAACGTTACACCATTGTCAAAGATCTTGCGGAGTTACAGTAAAAGTTAAATTATGGTTGAAATATGGCACCGGTTGTAAGCGTCCATATGGTCATTTTGAAATATGACCACACGGTGGCGGATTGAGTAACCTATACGCGTCTCGCCGTTTTCCACAGAATAGACCTACCCGTACCAAAATTAACCCACCATGGTCTACAGCGCTGATATCAACAACTCGATCACCACAAACTTCACGCACATCTAATCAGCGCAGCTGAAGTTGTGATCTGGGAAGAGAACTCTACGAGTGTGCTAGTGGCCATTGGTAGAAGATCAAACAAGCTTGAGTAATATATTTTGTGGCGTGAACCACAAAACATGTAGCCTAAAAAGTGGCGCTTTGACGTCCCCACTACCAATAATTATTAAAGAAATTAAATTATTATAGAATGATTGTATTGTATTTCGAGTCATTAAAATTTAGCAAGGTTGTTTGCACTTGAGGTCAACCTATCGGTCAGACTGAAATAACATACATCTATGCACTTTATAGTCCAGACCAGCATTCCAATGCCAGCAATAGGGGTTGAAATAATATACAAATTATTGGATACTACTATTTTAATAATACATTAACCAGAATATAAAACAGAGTGTGGGCATAGCGAAACATAAATACATTTTCAAATGTTGCGGCAATAGGCCTATACACTATATGGCACTCTGTGAATATATTTAGACAGGCTACTTTCTGGCCAGAGCCATCTGATCCTTTTATTCATCTGTGATATATCCTTATATGCTACTGGTCCCTGGCTACATCGATCTTAAACCAATGAAAATCTAGCAGTAGTCTTAGTTACAAATTCTAACCAATCACATTTCGCTTTGTTCATTTCTGACAATAACCATGCCCAATAGACGGTGTCTTTTTAAGATTACGACAGAAACCAACAATAACTTTTCAAAATGGGGCTTGAAAGTACTATGGTCTGGTAAGAACGATACACATCTAGTTTATTGTCATGTCTTTTAAACGCAAATTGTATATTATCTAGTTGTGACATACTTAGTATGTTGTTGTGTTCATATGCATGAAATACCATACGGTACCGGTAGTAAAAAATAACAGCGAATTGGTATAATAAAATGTTTTCGAGCTAACAGCATCACACTGGTTGCTTGTACTAGCTGAGTCATTGCAGCTACTGTAGATGTGTTTATATTTTCCTTAACGCTTTTATAAAAGGTTAACATTCATTACAAAATGTAATATAGTGTAGCAATATTAAAATAAATAATCCTTCGAGGGCAGTCACGTTGATTGAGCAACTTAACACTACCCAACGGTGCCGTAGCTGCCGTTTCTTTAGCGAATGCTAACAAGGCACCTGCTGCCGTACCGGTGTCGTACACAGAAGAGTTGGCAGTAAAGGACCGGTAGGGCCAAAGACGTTCATTTGAGTATACCGTACCTGGACCTCGAGGATGAGCTTCACACGTATTTTATGTTAAATCATGGATGCATTCATTTGCTTATGAATGGGACTTTACAAAGTCACCCTAACAGTAGCGTATTATTATTACTAATTAAAGTGATTAAAGTATTCAAAAACTGGAAGACGACTTCTGGCAACAGTTTAGAAATACCTTTTGTTATAATAAAATAAAACATGCTGTCTTTAAAAGTGTTTAAATTGTGTCATAATAATGATTTACACCTGTTTCTATTCCTAGTGTGGACAACAGTGAATACATGAGAAATGGCGACTTTTTACCTACAAGGCTACAGGCTCAACAAGATGCTGTCAACATTGTTTGCCACTCCAAAACTCGCAGCAATCCAGAAAACAACGTGGGTCTCATCACTATGGCAAAGTACGTTTTTCTAAGTTGTATATTTCAAAAGCTAAATGTGATCAAGTTGAGTTGAACACAGTTAGCTTTAGTTCAAGTGTTTTCTGTTGAGGATCGCATAACATGTTTTAATGCTGCCACTTTGGTATTTTGTTGATGCAGTAACTGTGAAGTACTCACCACACTGACACCAGACACTGGTCGCATCCTTTCCAAACTACATGCTGTCCAACCACATGGCAACATCTCGTTTTGCACCGGCATCAGAGTAGCTCAGGTGAGTTGATAAATTTGTATATGTATTTAAATTAGCTTGTACATATTTTAAATATAATTGGCATTGTTCAAATGTATTATTCCATTATGTCTAATCTATTGAGACATGGGTATTTTTAATTGCAGCTGGCACTGAAGCACAGACAGGGCAAAAATCACAAGATGAGGATCATTGCCTTTGTGGGGAGCCCTGTGGAAGACAATGAAAAAGATGTGAGTGTAATTGTTTTTGGTATTGCTTTTATGCTAGACATACAAAAGTAATTGGATTGGTTTTTAATGGCTAATAACATTTCTCCCTGTACTGGCAGCTTGTTAAACTGGCAAAGCGTTTGAAAAAAGAAAAGGTTAATGTGGATATAATCAACTTTGGAGAAGAGGTGAGAAAACCCTTAATAGCATCTTCTATTTTAGCAATTGTCCAGTTTGTTTAAAGTATATTTGCCTGTTTATTAATTAAAATAGTATGCCAACATATATTAGCAATTTTTTATACTGTATGTAAGTTGATGTCAAAATAGCCAGTGTCGACAATGTTAATTGGTAGTTTTTACGGTCAGCCATGTTTTTTTTTTGTTTATGTTTAGGGTCATGCACCTAGAACACTTTGAGGTTGAAAATCTGAAATTTCAGTTGGGGAAATAACCGCCCTTCGAGTTGATTGGAATTCAGCATTAGGGTGCGGTCACACACATGCAAATGAAAAACTTTCGCAGACGACAGACCATCGCTTTCCAATGCAAACTACATAATAAAGGTCTCCTCCATTTCATCCTGCATCGCTAACAACTACATGAAATTGCAGCCCTGTGTGGTCAACCACACATGCGTCCTTGCTGTGGATTGAGGCTGAGAAATCAGCGGTCAAAATGTATCTGTGTTGAACTCTAGACAAGGTGGAGATGTGAATTTGCTTCGCCACAGGAAGCAAATGTTTTATTTACTCCTTTGCTCTCATAGAATGGAAGTGAATGGGAGGCAAATGTTGGCAGCTGTCAATTTTGCAAGTGATCAGGTCAGATGCAGGAGAAATTAAAGTGCGTAATTTCGCCCTGTAAAAATCTCTGTGCAAAAGTTTTCCGTGGCACCAGACAAACTATGTAGTGGTTTCTTTTGTCACTTGCAACGCTCTCGTTGCACATTAAAGTCTGCTGTGATTACAGGACGGAACATTGCAATGTATAGCCTACCAGCCTCCTCCAGCTTCTGATTTTTAAAAAGCATTTCAAACCACCTCCAAATGTGTCTTGAATCTGATTGGCAACAATCTGACTAGTTATGGACTGGTAGTGTGAACGTGGCATAATATGCAGGGCAGAAGATTATCACAACCAGGGCAGAGAACCACTGGATTACAGGGTAGCAGCCACATGTTTAACTTGGTTCCACCTTCTTCTCCTTCAGGAGTTTAACACAGAGAAGCTGACAGCCTTCATTAACACTTTAAATGGTAAGGAGGGTACGGGCTCCCACCTAGTCACTGTGCCACCGGGACCCAGTCTCGCCGATGCCCTGCTTTCATCTCCCATCCTGGCTGGTGAGGGAGGCTCCATGATGGGTCTGGGTGCTAGCGACTTTGAGTTTGGTGTGGACCCCAGCGCTGATCCAGAACTGGCCCTGGTATGTTAAAATGAGCATCTACTGTTAAGAGGAAACTCTTTTTAAAGGGTAACCGTGCCCCAGCTCTGAGCCTGTCTCCACCCACTACAACTTTGAAATATGCGTCAAGGAACTGGGGGAGCAGATGGGCTGAGAGGGGGACCCCTATTAACGTTAACATTTGAATTTGTCGTATGAGTGTACTGATTTAAACCAGCCAGGTCCTGGGGTGAAATGAAAGATCTGTTTTCAGCCCACAAAATGCAGATTTTTATATAAACTTGAATTATGTGTCTCATCATAGATCAATCCTATTACTTAGTTTACAGCTCAAAAAAATTTTTTAGGGTGTAGTTACGCTTTAAATGCATTTTTCAGACAATTCTGCCCTGGATCTAGTTTCCCTGTATTGTGACAACTCTTAATTCGATACATTTGTTTTGATTAGAGATGAAGTGCCTTCCCTGGTTCTCATTACATGCGCTCGACACATCACACTAATGGAGATCTGCTCTATAAGCGACCTCGTGCGCGCAGTGCATCAGAGGAAGATGCAACGCGCCATTACCCCTCTCGCTGTCCACAGGCCCTACGCGTCTCCATGGAGGAGCAGAGACAGAGGCAGGAGGAGGAAGCCCGCAGTGTCACGGCTGCCTCTGCTGCAGAAGCTGGCATTCCCACACCCACTGCTGACGGTGAGAGGAGGTTGCAGCAGACAGTGGTGTTACATAGTGTGCGTCGGAGCCCAACTTGAAAATCAGGATTCTCTAGAGATGACAACAATATCCCTTGCATATTAAACTCAGTTCCTTCAGTATCAAGTTGCAATGTATAGTGATTTCAAACTCAAACATTTGTATTAATTAACCTTTTAATGCATATGTTGGAACAGATTTTCTTACTTTTTCTCAATAGAATCCGAAGACACCTTACTGAAGATGTCAGTGGCTCAACCTGAGTCGGGCACAGCAGTGCTTCCAGACTTCAGCAGCATGACAGAGGAGGAGCAAATAGCCTATGCCATGCAAATGTCTCTTGCTGGAGGAGGTGAGCTATAATTGGTCCAGTTTGACTGTGAAAATAAGGGGTACAATTTAACATTCCTTTCTAGATTGCATTATAGCAAGACCCTGATCAGCCCTTCCTGGTGTGAGCTTTTATGAGTAGTGGGAGAGGGGTAGAGAAATGTGAGCAAGATGCACACAAAAAAGTTTGCTAAAGGTCAGTAATGTACATGGTTTCTGTCATTAGAATATGGAGAAATGGACACAGGAGCTCCCATGGACACTGCAGAATCTGCCAAGGTAAATAATCTGTGAACTACTTTCTTTCAGAATAAATGCTCAAACATGCTATGCCACGTTTGAGGGCTCCAGGATAAGGAAATATCCTTCAATACAGACAGCTGTATATTATGCCTAGTGCTAAATATTATTAAAAAAATACAAATGGCCTAATCTGTTTCCTTGTTGCTCAGGAGGAAGATGACTATGATGTCATGCAGGACCCGGAGTTCCTACAGAGTGTTCTGGAGAACCTGCCTGGTGTCGACCCCAACAACGAGGCCATCCGCAATGCCATGGGCTCTCTGGCCTCTCAGACGGGGAACAAACAGGACAGCAAAAAGGATGAGGAAAAGAAGAAATAAGAAAAAGGAATTAAACTTTTCACAGAGACCTGAGCAGCAGAGACGGATAAAAGACACAATGTATTGCAGGATTACTTTTTATGATGTATGATGATCTCACCTGAATTGCGACTCTGCATGACTTCACTCAGACATTTGATACAATTTGTCTTTTTGGTGCTGCTCAAGAGCACCCATTAGGATCAATAAAAATACTAGGATACTAAATGACTAGAGTATTGGTTTTTGATGGCCCAAAAACCTTATTGTAAGGTTTAACACAAGCATACTCTTACACTGCATTTTGCTTTCTTTCTTCATTTTATTATTTGGTTTAATTATTGATTGACCTACCTATTGACACACATGAATCGATGTGTATGTTGTCAGGTTCCTAGGATGAACAATTAGCCATTATACATCTATTTTTTTTTTCCTTTTGCAATAAAATATGTGGAGTAATTGTATTGTCATTTTGTCCCCACGTCATTACATACTATAGTAGAAAATTCCATGCAAAATGTGCTGCCCAATATTCCCAATTTCTGTTTTTGTTCAAAACTACGTTGGTTTATAATGGGTTTTATACATTAACCAAGTATGTCATAGTTTGTTATAGGATCTCTTCACGTCATGTGACGGGAAGCATCCGTTTTTTTTCTGCTGAAAACGAGCTAGGATAGTCGGGAATCGCATATCCAGGTAAACAATGAATATACGTGTATTATTAAACGAAGATTCCCAGCCCACGTATTCTCCCCTGTGACAATGGCGACCATATGATCAGTTTGTTAATCGTATTCAGAAACCATACAATATCAAATTTATTTGATTACATTTTATGGCGTACGCTAGCTAGTTGGCTAATGACCCCTCACTGCCTTGGCTGGAGCTCAACGGCCAGCTAGCCAATCTCATGTGAACCGAACAAAACAGCACAATCTATTGCAGCGAGACGCTATCGGTTTTGAAATATATGTCAGGGTGCAATTATTGCATGTGGTATCCGTGTACAATTACAGTCTTTTTTTGATGGGTGTTTAACACCTTTGGTAAATGCTGAGCCCTTTCCCAGATACAGATTTTATGCAGTCGGGGAAGATATCGGTAACCCGTCGCTAGCAAAAATGCTAGGATAGGTTTTGCTAGCTGCCTAGAAAACAAGCTAACCCGCTGTATCATGTTAATGGGTGCAACTGCACTGTGAGTGTTCGTGAAAAACTGCACGTACATAGAATAGTTGTTTTTGATGTTAACAGCAGCTACAAACAGATTCATTAACGTTTTGCATACTGATATTTTGCAGTGTTATTAATAAGAAATAAGATAAGTTGTACAGCGCCAATGTACAACAATAAAGAATTATTGATCAGATTTCCCCCCCTTTACAGGATTTAATCCCGGTATGGGGGACATGAAGACCCCAGATTTCGATGACCTGCTGGCAGCATTTGACATTCCTGACATTGATGCCAAAGAAGCCATCCAATCAGCTCCCGATGAGGCAGAGGGACCTCATGGTGCCACTTTGGGGAAACCAGACAGCGTGGGGGGTGTAGGACCATCCTTAAGACCACCAAGTCCCTCTGATCCCCAGACTGACACCTCTATTGTCAGTGTTATTGTGAAGAATAAAGTGCGTCTCGAGACTGTGGATGTAGGGGAAGGGGATGCAGACCAGGACCCCATTGATGTAATCACAGGGGTGGATGTGGGTCCACGGCTAGGTGCCTGTGCTCCTGGTATGGCTGAATCTGAGGCTGTCAGTCACAACGGCTTTGGTGCATCCAGCGCTTCCACGCCCTTACCCTTGGGCCAGGCCCAGGCAAATGGAGCACCCTGGTCCATAAACACCCCAAAGGTTTCCAGCGAAGCTGGCGCAGTAGCAGCCGGCGCACCCAAGTCTCACAAGCAGGGCGGTACCATTTTCAACAGACTGAAACCTCTGGTGTCGCAGGGTTCCGGAGACCCCATGGGGCGGGCCAGGAAGATGCAGCTCTTGCAGCAACAGCACCAGCAGCAACAGGACGCGGGCCAGGAGCGGGCAGACGGGGTCAAAGCTTCACTGCCGTCGTCGTCCTCTTTATCAGCGGTGTCCTCCGCCATGGCATCGCCCTTCTTTCCACCTTCCAAGCCTCTGCCGGGCACGCTGCACTCATCGCAGCCTTTCAACGGCGCGCCCAAGGCGGCCGGACTTCAGCCTAGGGAGTCCGAGGAGGATGACTCTGATTCAGACCTAGGGGGTCCGCTGGTGATCCAGGAGAGTCCCGACTCCCCGGCCTGCCCCCCTCCCCAGCTGAGCCGGCGCTACAAATCTGCCGGTGCCGACTCCGCCTCCAACCAACCGCCGTCTTCTGCCGCAGCTCACCCCAAACCGGGGGACACCCCGTCGGCTGCCGCTCTCACGTCACCGGCTCCCCAGGCCGGATCGGCCGAGGTTCCCGCACTGGAGGAGAGGCACCCGGAACACGTCATCGAGGAGAGAGACTCGCCCGAGAGCCCCGAGCCGGAGTTGCCCAAGCCCACCGCGCCGCTGTCCGCCAAGAGCTGCTCCAGCCCAGCCGTGGCCTCCACCCCTCCCCCCTTAGACCTCCGGGAGCCCAAAGAGGAGGAGGAAGAAATGGAGCTGGGGAACGGGATCGGTGACGCGGCCGACGGGAAAGCCGACGGCGGGAAGGGAGAGAGCGCCAGAACAGGAGAGGAGAAGATGGAGGTAGATGACGGGACGCCCCAGCCGCCGTCCGCTGGAGGTGATGGAGGGAGGGCTTCGGCGACCGCGGCGCCTGGGGCTCCATCCCGACCCCTGAAAGTCAGGATAAAGACCATCAAGACCTCCACGGGGGGGATAACCAGAACGGTCACTAGAGTGGCGCCAAAAGGTGGCGCTGCAGGGAAAGGTGCGGACCCTAAAGCTCCGACCGGGGGACGCAAGGTCTTGGCGAACAAGACCCAGAGGAGCGACAGCTCCCCCGCTCACGTGGCAGCGACGTCACAGCAGCAAAAAGTAAAGGCCCTCAACGCTCTTCCGGTGACCACGCTGGCAGCTAGCAGCGTCATGCTAGCCGCCGCCACGAAGGTCCAAAACAAAATGGCCGCCTCCGACAAGGCCAAGGTTTCCGCTACCGCAGTCAGCATCACGAAGTCTGCCGCTCTGCCCGCCACCCCTGCAGTCACTTCCTCGCCCAAGTTCTCCGCGGCGGGCGGGATCGGCGTGCGCGCCGCCACGGCCAAGACGGCCAACGGCGGCGGTGCGGTAACGGGGATACTCCAGGCGAGCAAGCCCGCCTCCATCGTCAACAGCACGGGCGCCGTCATCTCCCGCAGCCAGTCGAGCCTGGTGGAGGCCTTCAACAAGATCCTCAACAGCAAGAACCTTCTGCCCAGCTACAAGCCCGACCTATCGGCCCCGCCGCCCCCGGAGTGGGGGCTGCCGCTGCCCGCCGCGGGCTACCGGTGCCTAGAGTGCGGCGACTCCTTCGCCCTGGAGCGCAGCCTGGCCCGCCACTACGACCGGCGGTCGCTGCGCATCGAGGTGACCTGCAACCACTGTGCCAAGCGGCTGGCCTTCTTCAACAAGTGTAGCCTGCTGCTGCACGCCCGCGAGCACAAGGAGAGGGGTCTGGTCATGCAGTGCTCCCACCTGGTCATGAGGCCCGTCACCGTGGAGCAGATGATTGGCCAGCAGGACGCAGCGCCCACTGGTGGTAAGGTTCTCCTACAGCGACGTTTCATAGCAGTGCTTTTGGGACCAACTGTCCTGCATGTTATAGACCAGTGTGTCAAAGCAGTGGTCCTGTCCTGCATGTTATAGACCAGTGTTTCACAGCAGTGGTCCTGTCCTGCATGTTATAGATGTCTCCCTGCTCCAACACGCTTGACTCAAATTAATGAATTTGAATCAGAGCTGCGTTTACTATTGGCATACTGAGGCGAGCATTTGTGGCGAACGCGTTTGCTTTGAACAACAACACGTTTTGTGTAAAAAAATCAAAAATTATTTGATTTAAACTGTCACACTTTGTCCAGCGTCAATGTGCGTTCGCCGAGAACTACCTCCACAAACTGTCTTGCTTGTGTTCACAAACATTTGCGTCGACCTCAAAGCAAACGGAAAATGGTTTGAACATGTTCGCGAACGTTCGCCATGTTCTCCAACTGAACGCACCTCAGGTGTGTTGGAGCAGGGAGACCTCTAATACATGCAGGGCAGGGGGTTTCCAGGACCACGGTTGGTCAACACTGTGCTTCAGGACACCTGTAGTCGGACGATCAACATTCATTTAAAGTTGCGGTAAGCGATTCTAATCCAATGCGCTCTGTTATATTCGGCAAATGTCTCCTTGGAGGTCCGCTAGCTGTCTGATCTGTGCCGCTGTACAATAATCCAGTGTTTCTACACTAAATAGCAACACAAAGTGGTGCGGCCCGCACCACACAGCGTCATTCCAGCCATGGCAATCTGTCTCGATGTGGGGGAGGTAAAGGAGTGGGGAGGGGGGAGTCATATATCAGTTATATATCAAATATAAATTCAAACTTCCACTAAACATTTGTTTATGTTGCCTGTTATGAAAACATGTAATCGTGACCGTCATCAAAAAAAAAAAAGTATAAACTTTCGGCCCATCTGTGATTGATCTCACATGACCACTTTTCCCACTTGTGTTTCCATCGGCTCCCTCCCATCACCTTCGACCTAACCAGGCATGCTGTCGTCCTCTTCAACCTCCTCTCCTCCAGTCTCCTCCTCCCCGTCCACGACGCCGGGGGCCTCCACCATCTCCGCCAGCTCCAGTCCGCTGAAGGACGGTGCTCCCCCCGCCGCGGCCCTGCCCAGGCCGGTGCGCCGGGCCCCCCAGGGCCCCCAGGCTCTCATGCCCCTGCCCTGCAAGAAGGTGGAGGTGCTGCAGTACAACAACTTCAAGTGTCCCGAGTGCCAAACCCAGTTCTCTGGCAAGGCGGAGCTGGTCACCCACTTCCAGCAGATCCGGCCCGCCCCCAACTCAGTGAGTTGTTGCTACTGTTTTCCTTGTTGTGACATGTTAGCGCTTTAGTTGGATTGCATGTTTAAAAAAGCAACCGCAACCTAATATGCAGGTATTATTCAGCGATTGCAAGGTAGTACACTTTTTGTCATTGAATATCTGCCCGTTCTTTGTGCATGAGAGGTCTTCTAATTAACTTAGCGTGCACGCTCCATCATGCTACTGTCACGTGCCCTCTCCCCACAGACATGCACTCAGTGCTCCCCTCCCATGATGCTGCCAAACTCGTGCTCCGTCTCCGCCCACCAGAGGGTCCACAAGCACAGGGCCCCCCACGTGTGTCCCGAGTGCGGGGGCGTGGCCCGGCAGGCCAGCTTCCAGACTCACCTGGAGGAGGCCTGCCTGCACTTTGCCAGGCGCATCGGCTACAGGTGTGCAGGTCTCACTCAGAGCTCCACGTACAGCAGGGCTGCTCAACTCCCCTGCATGTTTTAGATGGTAACTGCATTTATATAGCGCTTTTATCCAAAGCCTTAACAGTATTTTTGCCTCACATTCATCATTCACACACCCAACACACCTGATTTTAATGAATGGGTCGTTATCAGGCTCCTAGCTTCATTAGAATCAGGTGTGTTGGAGCAGGGAGACATCTAAAAACATGCAGGGCAGCGCCCCTCCAGGACCGGAGTTAAATAGCCCTGACATACAGCGTGCATAAAGATCAGTGTGAAACAATATAATAGATCAAAATATACATTTGAAAACAACACACGTTGAATGATTGCTGAAAGATTGTATCGCCGTGGCGATGGTGATGTCCGGGTGCCTACAGGTGCTCAAGCTGCCAGGTCGTGTTTGGGGGGTTGAACTCCATCAAGTCCCACATCCAGACGGCCCACTGCGAGGTCTTCCACAAGTGCCCCAGTTGCCCTATGGCCTTCAAGTCTTCCCCCAGTGCCCAGAGCCACATCAGCACCCAGCACCCCACCCTCACGGTGGGACAGGCCAAGTACGTATGCCCCCCTTCCCCACCCACCCCTAAATACACGCTGGAACTTAAAAAGAATGTCCCAGCACGACATTTCTAAAATGCTGTTTGTGTCTTGTCTGTTCACAGAATGATCTACAAGTGCGTTATGTGCGATACTGTTTTCACCCAAAAGCCTCTGCTGTACATGCACTTCGACACGCACTTGGCCAAGCAGAAAGTGCATGTGTTCAAATGTCCTGACTGCACCAAGCTTTACGCCCAGAAAGGCTCCATGATGGAGCATATCAAGGTTGGTTTTCTGATCTCAGTAAATAATGAGAGAGAGAGAGAGAGACTTCAGAAATGCGCCTATAGTTAGCACGCTAACGAAAACACGACTTGAGTGTTGCCCATTCACTGCTTACCACGAGGAATGTGGCGTCAAACAATGCTTGGGTCGGTCTTAGCGTGGTCCTTTCTCTGATGGGCTGACGCTAAGTTCTCCTCCAACTACAGTTTAATTTGAGATGAGGTTACCAGCATTGTTCTGCAAGCTCATATGAGCTGTAACACCTTAATTACCTTAGATCACCGTGTCCTGTTTAAAGGTACACTCATCGACTTGTAACCTGTGTACCTGCCCTTGCAATCGAAAGCACCGCTGCACATATTCTCTTTTGGTAATGAATAGGAACACAAACATAATTGTGAACACCACTCACAACAACAACACCACCCTAGGCTTCGCAATGTGCTTCCAATGTGTGGGGCGGAGCATCTGAGGGAGCGCCCTATGGCATTGAAGGGAGAGTTGTTTTTGAATTGAGTTTGAAGTCGGCTAGCGAGAAATGGCTAACTTTACCTTTGACTGCATTCACGTGATTCTGAATGAGTGTGTGTTGTGGCGTGCTCCCTCTCAGACCGCCCACAGAGGCCTGTCAGTCAAGCAGGAGGTCCCAGCGGACACCTCTGGCCCCGCCTCTACCCCGGCCGCCCCCCCCGCCCCTTCCAGCCTCAAGGCCAAGCCCCCCACCAAGACGGACAACTCCGACGGAGAAGACTGGGGTCGGGACCAGGAGGAGGAGGAGGATGAGGACGAGGAGGATGAGGAAGAGGAGGAGGAGGAGGAGGACGACGCAGACGAGGACTACTCTGCTCCGGGGAATGAGTCGGCCCCGCCGGAGGGCAGCGCGCACCCCCCCGCCCCCTCAGAGTGGACCTGCCCCCAGTGCCAGAGCAGCTTCACAGACAACGAGGACTACCTCAGTCACGTAAAGATGGAGCACGGCAAGGTGTGTGTGTGTGTGTGTGTGTGTGTGTGTGTGTGTGTGTGTGTGTGTGTGTGTGTGTGTGTGTGTGTGCGTGTGTG
>JAODUE010000003.1:157573-169563 GCA_027564755.1 Amblyopsis hoosieri
GGGGGGGGGGGGGGGGGGGGGGGGGGGGGAGGCGGCGGAGGAAAGACTGTATTAAGAAATTATAAAAAAAAAAAAAAAAAAAACAACAGAAAAACAAAAAAACAAAAACACACAAAGAAAAAAAAAAAAAAAAAAAAAACAAGATTACATTGTTGATGTTGGGGTTGGTGTGCATCAACAACTAAACTAATTGAATTATGAAATCAAGCAAGATGTTCATGCTTTCATGGGAAAGAAAGCTACATGCTTTTTGTACACATCTAATCTAGCAGGAAAGTGGAACGCAGAATATAAAAACTGGGTCCATAAAGTCGGATTCTGCTAAACCATTTGTTCATGTTCAAAACAATGTTTCACTTCATACCTCAAAATGTAGAATTCTGTGGACTCGGTAACAGTTTAACGGAGTTGCCAATAGCTTTAGAAGAATTTGAAAAAACTGTTTTGATGCAGCAATCCAGAATTGCACACACAGGGCATTTTAAAAAGCTGGTACGGCTGACCACTACTGTAAGCTTCAGCCAACAACTCCACATTCAGCGTGAGCGTAATCACCCCCCTTATGAAACATGAGGCCACAGACAGAATAATGCCAAACATTGTATGAAGGAAGACACAAGCAAGAGAGAAAAAAAAGAAAAGAAAACAATGTAACAGCTCATCAGTTCCAGTCACAGCCACCGTAGCCAAGGGCCGACTGTATCTGGCAGCCGCTGCAACCGTTGTTTTAGCGCACTCCCAACGCCCTGTCGGCATGGCGATGCCAACAGGGCAAACGAGTGCGCTGGCCGGAGGCGATAAGTCCGGCTAAAGAACTACACGAAACACATGCAGACATCACACCGTGACTACAGTGTTGCCAACTTGGTGACTTTGTTGCTAGGTTTAGCGTTGGGCGGGGCAGGATGATGCCGCTCTGGTGTATAGAGTTTCAAATTGACACGCGATGACGGCATCAATATGCAAATGAGCGGATGACGTCATCTGGCGACTTGAAGCAACTTCTGAAGCTGGTGCTAGCAACCGTCACTGGGAAAGAGTTGGCAGCACTGCGTGACTAGTAAGTGGCACAGAGGAGAAACGTGGGGGTGGGACACACAGCAGCGACGCATCACCTGGTGGGTGCATGGATGCATTACGAGAACCGGATAGGGCACTTTAGAACGGCGCCCATTCATGCCAACTGAAACGGCGGAAAAGCGCATACGGCATTATGGGCAGAGCCCGATTGTAGCTTTTGGGGGGCAGGAGTCATAGCAACCGCGCACATTTGTTTCAATGGGTACTTACGTGCGTTCACATCACAGCGCTGAGCACTAGCATACAACATAAACAAGCTTTGTAATGTACCTGCAAACCTGCTCTTGTTGCTGTGACAGTAAAGCTGGCCCCCCACACTACAGGATGTTTAGCCAGATTCTGGGTACAATTTGCCCCTCTGGTCGGAACCGATCATCTGCCCAAATGATCCTGTAGTGTGAGGTGTTTACAGACCCAATATTATCGTGGCCGACTGCTCGGAGGCTCCCAAAATTCGACTTGAAATCCTGTAGTGTGAAGGGTACAGCGATTGGAACGCCAGCTGACGGAGTCACAACAATGACACGTGCGTTTCAGTGAGATCCCGTGTCCCTGGAATCGCCACTGAAATAGTTTGGGATAAATCGCCAAGTGTGTGGTCTTGCAACTTCACTGAAATCGTAGTGTGTGGTTGTGAAGGATAAAAAAAATAAAAAAAAAATCGGTAAAATCTGTCGTTATGTCTGTGGTACCCAATGTTTTGAAGATTTGAAAATCCTGTAGTGTGGGGCCAGCTTAACAGCTGCTTACATACTAGATGCATAGTATACCGTTTCACAGCAATTCCATTCATTTTCTATGTAGCGCAGCGTAGAGCTTGCAACATTGCATTGCGCATGCAGTGGCGTCCGGTGAAGGGCTACTTCCAACGCATGCAGTAAACACTTGGGTAAACTCGACCTGCCCAAATTAAAGCTGTGGTTCGTTTTATTGGCAAAAACTTAATAACCACCTTTCGCCTGGAGCAATGTCAGTTTTATCAGCTTACCAGGGACCTGCAATGGGACCTGCTACAATCACCATGGATACCAATTGTAATCAGAAAGAGTAGTCTCGTAGAATGTTGCGTGAACAATTACGCAACGTAGAGAAAAACTACCAAACCGCATGCAAGCGCCGTTCCAGTAGCTTGAACGGGAGAGGTGAGGAGTCGCCATGACGAGAGAGGGGGGGTGCGTGGTTGCAAGCAGAAGGTGGTGACGGTAGTGTGGTGGCTAACGAGCAGCAGAGAGGGGAGTGGCTGGTGAACCCAAGGAGGAGGGCGGGGGGAATGTGGGGGTGGTTGGCTGGAGGCTTGTGGCGACACTCACCGACTCCCGGCCCGGCGACTGAGCTCGCCGGCTTGTTTTGCGCGGAAGCGGCGGCGGCAGCGGAGGCGTATCCGCCCTTACAGAAATCCCCACTCCCTGAAGCCTGGCCCACATCCTCATAGCCTGCAACAGTCAGACACACAGCCGCAGCCCACAGCGTTAGGACACACCAGGCGGGGATGGGGGGTGGGGGGTGGGGGTGGGGTGGGAGGGGTAGACAGGCCTGCTGGCTCACACAGCTTTGTTTAGGATCAGGGGGTCAATGGCCTGCCCAGTCAAGGAGGAAGTATATATACTTTCCCCTTGACTGTCTGAACAGTTTCCCCCTGGGCACCAATCATATGCCAGTGCTGTTTGACACACAAGCCTGCGGTTGGGGGGGCAGGCAAGGTATACGTTCTGTGTGGACAGGTGGAGGTGGGGTGGAGTGGCAGAAAGCAGCGGGTGGGTGCAGCTTGACTGGGAACCAGGGCCGTGTGGTGTGACAGGACTGACAGGGAGAGACACACACAAGGGGTGGCAGGGAGTGGGAAGTTGAAATGGAACTGACACCCGGTCAAAAGAAGACCCAGAAGAAATCCAGTTAACATTTCAAAACTTAAGTTTGAAGAAATGGAGGTGGCAGGCATCCATTTGGAGGAGTGTGTGTGTGTGTGTGTGTGTGTGTGTGTGGACAGCAGGACATGGGGTAATAAGCAAAGCAGGTGATGAAGAGATGCCAAACAGAGACCCCCGTGACATTCCTTATAACTAGAAGAGGCTGCCTTTTCACTCACTTTCATTGAACTCAACATATACCAGTCAAAACAAATTATGTTTGACATTTTCTAGCCGTTCACAAACAAATCAAGCTGGTGAGGATCACAGCTTCCCTGGCCGCTCGTCAACACCGTTGACACATCAGCAGGTGTAGTCGTTGCCCAGGCCAGAGCCATGCACATGCAAACCCAACAGGAATTGGTGGGCTGGATCAAACAATCAGTGATGTCAGGACGTAAACCTGTGCGACCCAATGGGCAGGAACAAGCACGGTGCAGCGGAGCGCCGGGTGCCTCACCAGTGTATCCATGGTTACCGTAGCCACTAGCTTGTTGGAAGGGCGTGGCTGAAGCATTGACTCCGACGGTCATGCCATGCTGCTTCGACGACGTGGGAGCCACCTGGACAACAAGCAGACATTTACAACTGTAACCAGCTGAACCTACATTGTGAAATGGTTGTGAACAGCCATTTAAAAAGGCAGGGTTAGTCATTATAGAGGACGCTTGCTAACTTTTGAGCTAAAATCAAGACAGTATCCCTCCACGGCGCCGCTCCACACATCGAAATGCACGGTGAAGCAAAGCGTAGTGCTATGGCTTTGTTGGTGTGAGCAGTTTTCACCGCTTTGTTTATGTTCCTGTTTACGGAGCCAGGGCTGTGTAGAAAGATTATTTTTTCCAACACAGACCGGTAAGATTGCGAAATGCAACGAGATATTTGGTGAATTTGACATTAAGTGTTTAAGCTTACAATTAGGTTGCAATAGCAAATTATTCTTATATAGAGAAATTAATTTGTGTGCACATCATCACAGGGATAATTCTTATTTTACATTTCAATATCAAATGTCTCAATATAAAACTTTAAGTACATTTCTTACTAAATTCCATTCATTCCCTCAAACATAAAATTAAAATGTGTGCATTAACTTGCCACTGGGAGGCAGTGTGAAGCAAGAGGTCCACCACCACCACTACACATGCATTGGGACTTGGTGTAACAAAGCCTCAAACAAAAAACGTATGGAATACCTTCTGTTCCAGTCTTACATAATTAATAATACACAACAAAACCACGACATGCCCTACATAAGTTAGTGTAGGTGATGCAAAATAGCATAATTATTATTAGAATTTATTAGAAATGCAATGGCTTTTCTCAATGGAAAATATGTTTTCACTCAGGTTAAGAGGCTGTGGTTTGTTTCCTTGTGAAATATAGGCTGTACAGACCGTTGAGACCGTAATGTGATTAAGGGCTATATAAATTAACTTGACTTGTTAAGGTTGTGCTTTGAGGAACATTTAACAAGAATAACCAACTCACTAACACAATTCCATCACAGGTTAGTGGCTGAGGGCAGAACAGGTCAGGGTGGGTTAGGGTTAATCCAACACTCCATGCCAACCGGTAAGCATCCTTGAGCAAGTTGTCCCACCCACCCCTCCTTGCAAGTCTACTCAGTGAGCCACTTTGAATAAAACCAATGTCCTTCTAGGCTTACATCAGTGCAACCACACGATTGGTTAAATAGGTTAATGCTTGACAGTTATAAAGCAGATGATTGGCTCTTTTGGATCATGTTATTATTAGGATATGTTCCTTAAACTGCCATATTTGCATTTCAGAGTTCTCCCATAGAGCAGAAGTAGCATGTGTGCCTCATGAGCCCACTGCTAACAGCTAGGCTAACCGCCACATGCTAACCGCCGCAGGCCTCACCGGGAACACAGCAGGGCCGTACTGGAAGGTGTTGGGCAGGCCCGGCATGCCGGTGTAGTAGGGCAGGCTGGTGTAGCTGTAGCCCGGGGGCAGCGCCGGGTTGAGGAAGGGCTGCTGCGCCGTGTGGTGCGTCTGGCTCTGGTTCTGCTGCGTCTGTGCCAGCGTGGTGGCCGGCGCCGGGGACGAGGCGTCGCCGCGGCCGAACTTCGACAGGTCACCTGGGGGTCAAGAGGCAGCTGAGCAACTGAGGCGATTCATCATAGAAAATATATTGGAACGTTAACATCCGAGTGATCAGGGCTGCGGTGTTTTATAATATATATTGTAAATATGTAAAAGGAACCGAGCAGAGATCAGGCCTGCGGTGTGTTCAAATAACAAATGTTTGCAACACATTCAAGAAGTATTTAATTTGCTTTTGAGTTCACCGCAAACAATTGTGAACACGTGACCGGTCTGAGGTTGTTCTCGGTGGACACACACCTAACTAGTTTAAATCGAATAATTTGCTCATAAGCTCATGCTAACCCTGTTAAGCTACAATGGTATGTTTACCATGCAAGGTATACCACCAATATCTGAACCATTAGGACAGGTATTATATTAATCTTAAATAGATATCTTTATTAAAACTGGGTGTAGTTTGTGAAAAGCCATAGACAAAGAGAGTGTGTCATATATACACACACACATATACATCTATCTCTGTTAGAATATTGTGTCTATTGCTCAGGGCAATCCAAACCTAAACCCATTGCATACTGTGCCGTCAAGCGTAGCAGCTTATCAGTTCTAGTAGCCGAGGTCAGACTTCCACGTGGTGATCAGCGCCACGGCTGCTTTAGCACCCCCCCCAGCATCACTGTATCCAACGGCGATGCGGAACAGGGCCAACAAGCATGCAGGGCGGAAGTGAAACTGATAATACACCAGCGCGGACGCCGTGGAAGCCCAGCGGGAGAGGTGGCTCACCAGAGTAGCCTCCGTCCCTGCCTGTCAATGCTGTTGTGGGGGCTGCAAACGGGATGCTGTAGTAATCCTGCAGGTGAGCAAAAAACAGATGAAGCCCCCCCTGGTCTTACCACAGAATGAAGCCTGTCTAACAACTGTAGCGGGACCATGAACTCACCAAAGGTATTCTGGTCTGCAGCATCTGTAGGTCATCGTAACCATACACCTGAGGCTGGGGCCGATGTGGGTGGGGAAGAGGGGGGTGGAGAGAGAGCATTAGCAGGCGTATTGGGACTCCACGTAGGGGTGGCAAAATGTTTTGATTCAATAGCACGTTGTGCAATATCATATCAAGCAATAGCATTCAGTTCATTTTGTGGAGAGGCTGTGCGGCTTAGTTGCAATTCAATTGTGTGTGGCTGAGGAAGACAAACAATGGAGATCCGGTGGGGAACTCACGGGGTAGGCATGCAGCAGTCCCGGGGCCATGATGTACGGGTTGGGCAGCAGCGGAGGCACTCCCGGGGGCAGGTTGGGAGGGGCTTTCCCTGTAAGACCACATGGAGGTGCGTTAAAAAAAAAAAAAAAAAAAAAAGGAAGAAGTCCTGCTTTATTCTGGCCAACCAGATGAGCGGACCCCCGTCTCACCTGAGGACGCGGCGGAGTTGCGCGAGGACGCCGAAGACGAGGCGGCGGCGGTAATGGCCGAGGTCGCCATGGAGACGGAGGCAGGGGGGCCAGTCATGGAGGCGGGGTGGAGAGCCATGGGCGCCCCGCTGACGGGGCCCAGGGGAGGGCCCAGCGACGGCTGGCCACCCGTTGCCCCCGACGAGGAGGAGGTCGCGGAGGAGGAAACTGCGGCCGAGGAGGAGGAGACTGCCGAGACTGAGGAGGGGAAGGAGGAGGCGTCACCGTCCACCACAGGATGCTGTGCAGACCAGAGGGAGAGAGGGAGGGGTCATTACGTCACACCGCCATTAGGGGCAGCGCAGACGCATCTAACCAGCCTTCAGATGTTGCTCATGTGGGAGCAATTACTAGTGAGCACGCACACACATGCACACACACACACACAAAGTACCATCAAGCTTGAGTTGGATGTGCGGCCCGAGGACGAAGGAATGTTCTGTTGTGAAGACAGTGAGCTGCGGGGGGGGGGGGGAGGAGGAGATAAAGGTGACCCTTGAGCCTAGATGCTTACTATGCACTGTGTCATGGAGGCAGCGGGTGCACGTGGATGATTTACCTGTGCTGAGGCGGGGGGATGCCGCCCGGGGGCAGCTCGTCGCTGTGCCCCAGGGCGCCGAGGGACGCCTGATTGGACGCCTCCGCAGAGGGGGCGGGACCCGAGCCGTTGTCCGCCAACGTGCCGATGGAGACCAACGTCGCCGAGTCGGAGACGGCCTTCACAGATAGCGCAGCGCCTGCTGCAGCTTCCACAGACTGCACCGTCTGCATTGAGGTGAAGCCATTCTGTTCATGGAAACAAACAATAAACGACCAGCCATGCGAGTGACATTAAATGTACCGATGCAGCCTATCAAACAGACGAGGGTGTCTGGGGTCCTTTGCTTTAAACAATGGTCGCACCATGACACAGGAAGAGGTCTTAACTGTTTCATCTATTAAAAACTACTCAAATTACCATACACACACACACACACACACACACACACACACACACACACACACACCTTATACCAAGTATAAGCATTGACAACAAATACATGAAGGCACAACACAGGAAGCGGCTCACTACGAGGGTGTAGTTAGCTCTGCATATACAAACGCACAGCCGCTGTCCCGTGTGAGCCACCGTGACCACAAATACATCTCACTGCTGCCGCCAACTGGGTCGGGCTCACGAGGTCTCACCTTGGGTTGCATGTCTTTCTGAGGGGAGGAGGAGACCGAGGCGGGGTATCGCCTGGTCTGGGGGGTCCGCTGCTCGTACAGGTCCATTTGGCTGGGATGCACCATGGCGGACTCGCTGGGGAGAAGCGGAGCGCGAGACACAGCAGGGCTAAACATGACTGCGTTTTGCTCGGACACGACACTCCTACTACCCAAGTGTGTGTGTGGTTTTTAACACTGCCTGATAACCAATTACTAATAAGATGACTGAAGACTACATTTTAGAGGAGCTCTATTTCCATTTGAAAGAACAGAATATCACCACTCAACAACACCAACCTGCTGGGGCTGCTGTAGAGGCTTTTCTGGACTTGGTTGCCGGGTGCGGCAGTGGTGGCCGGGGTGGAGTCGTATTCCGGCAGAACCGGTTCAGAGCCAAACTGTAGCGCTCCAAACTGGAGGTTAAGGCCGGAGATGTCTGCGGTGCCTGGCATTTCCACCGCCATCGCTGGAATCTGGGGAGGCATGAAGAGGACTATATTGTGACTACTGTGATGCACACATTGTGACAGGATCGATTGTGTTCGGGCTATGCTGTTGGAAGTGCTCTATATGGCCTTCTGCCACTAGATGTCACTAAACACACCAGTATCACAGTAAAACAAAATGACTCCACTATATCTTTACAGAGAAACTGTTTGCTGATACATTACGGTGCGTTTCCACTGCTGGCATTACCAGTTAAGGTTGACCAAGATGTCTATGGAATGTTGGCTGCACAAGGCTACCGAAGGGCATTCAAACAACATCAAAAATGACTACCGATCTACTGCAGGAGTGGCTCGAACAGTGCTGTCGCTAAGGCGACCAGGTACAATTGAGTGGGTACTATTTGCAGTGGAAAAAGACCCGTGCTGAGGTGAGTAGTGTCAAGTAGAGCCGATACTATGCAATGGAAAAGCTCCCTAAAGTGAGTAGAGGTGAGTCGAGCTGGCACCAGCAGTGGAAAAGCGGTTTTTGTTAAACATTTGTTCAAATTAATCTCCATGACTTAGAATTTGGCCTGTAGAAAACATGTGAAACTATGGGGGGCTGGACTTATCGGCAACTATCGGAGTTCTGCCAATAGTTTGTAAAAACGTCCAATCGCCGCCGATAAATCAGCAAAACGATGAATCGATCGACGAAAGTCATGTGCTACTGAGACAATCCGGTGCTTGCCTACAATGAGGGTGCGGTGCGGTGGTCGCTACCTTGGTGCTGATCGAGGTCCTCTTCTTCTGCTGCTTCAGCTTGTGCTGCTGCAGCGGCAGGGGACTGGAACCCTGGGTGTCTGAGGAACCCGGAGACACCTGCTGACCCAGTGGCGGGGCTGCCGACATCTTGGGGAGGGAGGAGGCGGCCGAGGGAGTGTGCTGTACAGAGGAGGGTGGAGCCAGGCCCTTGTCCTGCCGGTAGGCATCCAGCATGGAGGACGTGGCGGCCTGGTACGGCTGGCGCTTGGAGAAGGGGCTGTGGACCACCGACTCCTGCTGAGACTTCATGTCTGCATGGAGGGATGCGGCAACTGCAGTGTTAAGTGGGAATTAAGTAGAAACGCTACTGCTGCCGGAGTTGAATAGCCCTGGCGTACAGTGTCCAGTGCAAAGAGCAGGCTCTCACCATACTGGCCGAGGGCGGGGCTGCTGTTGTCCCAGGAGGAAGGGGCCGTGGCGGGGGGTGCCGCCTGAGAGCGCTGGGCGGCAAGCTGGGCCAGCGCCTGGGCTGTTTTGTACTGCTCCAGGAACTGGGAACCGGTGGTGGTGGTGGATCCTGTGGTGCCCCCCTTAGGGTCGCCCACGTCACCGTAACCCTTGCTCAGCATGCTGACCTGCAGTGTTAAATCACATAATAGTGAACTATCGCATTTCAAATGGAACTTTATTGCAGACCCCTAACTCCCCATATAGTATATAGAAACAAACTGGGAGGTAGAGCGCACACACACGACAAGTTCACAATGCTCAAAACAATTAAAAAAACACACATACGCGGTCCAATGTTTGCATAACCGAGAGGAATACATAATCCCATAACAACAAGGTGATGCAACCGCGTACAGACAGACAGACAGACAGAGAGAAAGAGATTAGAGGGAGCTGTATTCCTGAGTGCTCACCACACTGTGCTGGCTGTACGACGTCTGGGAAAGCGGCGCCCCCTGCTTGGAGTTGCTGAAGACCAGCGACTGAGACAAGGACGGGGGCTGATGGGCCTCCGGAGGGGGGTTCTCCGTCTCGGAGCTGGAGGACGGCGGGGTCTTCCCCAGCAGCACGGCCAGGTCGATCCTGCAGCGGAGCAGGGGAGAGGATCAGAGCAGCGCTGTGGTGGCCGTTACGCATGTGCCGTCACAACACGGCAATGCCAGCCAGGAGAGGGAACATTCGTTTGGATGGCTTGTGATTGGCTGAAAACAGGCCCTGCTTAACACTGAACGATGCACGCAAGCCTGGCATCGGTGGATAAAGAACAAGATAGCAGTGGTTGTGATATCCATGTTTGTGTCGTCGACCTGAATTTATTTATTTATTAACTCAATAGTCAGGTCAAAATAAACCCGCTCTGTCGGCTGCTTTAAGAACACAACGTACGAGGCTCACAACCTGGTTCATTGTGTCAGACAAGTCAACATTCATTTACAGCTCGTTTTAAATGAAGCTAGAGACACTTGTTCAATTGAAGGATGAAGGAAAAAAAAAAGACAATGTGGTAGGTAGTGCCATAGCTCGCTTGGCTGCCTTTTTCTGAGTGCCTCCATCAGCACTTTACGTGCCTGGCCACTTCATATCTAGGCAGGTCTGCCTTTCATTCATCTGTGTGGAGGAAGAGCCTGTTTATTGCTGGACTGTTTCACAGCAGTCACACACGTCAAAGGGACGCTTTGTGTACACCAGGGCTGTTCAGGTCCTGGAGTGCCGCACCCTGCGTGTTTAAGATCTCTCCCCGCTCCAACACACCTGATTCAAATGAACGGGTCGTTATCAGGCTTCTAACAACCTTGAATCAGGCGTGTTGTTGGAGCAGGGAGAGAGCTAAAACACGCAGGGTGCGGGCCTTTCAGGACCGAAGTTGAATAGCCCTGGTGTAGACCATTCACTGGCTCAGCACAGATATAAAATAGAATAGACATTGCTGCTGGGAGAAGCTCAAATGAACCCACCTCTGTCCTTTAGTGATAGTAACATTCTCCTGAGGCGGGGGTACGGAGGCCACGCTGGACGCAGTGAATATCTTGGTCTCTGACAGCTATGAGGAGAGACAGAAGGAGCCAGAATTAGAACATGTTTACAATGTGCAGCGCTCCATTAACGGTTGATGGGCCAATGCTTTTTAGATACACTTACGTCCTCATTCCAGTCATCAGTGCCCCACTCTTCTGTGGCTGTCCTCCAGGAGCCTAAAATGATTAAAGACAGGCGGAAAAATGTAAGCAGGGGAAAGTAAACCAATCGATAACAAACAAGGCTTCAGTCAGATAACCTCATGTAAAATAAGCCTTAACTCGATAAACAGGGAATGACTTACCATGAGCGGAGTCAAACTTTTGCTGGTAATTTGTTCCCTCTCCTGTGTATTCCAGTCCTGAGAACCGAGGTGGGTGTAGGGGAAGGATCAAAGTTTAACATAACTGAATGAAATGGATACTTTCTACTCATGTGGGCCAAAATAACTGGAGGTACGAGTTATTGTGTGTGGAATTAAGGCCTTTATTCACCAAAGGATGGGGACATGATTGTATCCAGGGACACAGTGCTGGCTAACTGCGTCAGTACCCGCCTACTTGACATGCGATGTATTTTGATTGACATGCACGATGACCAAGTCGGACGTTAATCTTGCAATGAGGAAAACTAAACTGGAGTCCGGCTGTTTTACAGGTCTTGTAAATCTGAACAATTATTAGGCTACGGTTACTGATTAAAATAAATTGAACAATTTAAATGAATGAATAATGCACTGTGCAATCGTTGCACTGGAAATTACAGAGACACACTTGTGAGTGACGATGCTAACAGCCAATGGATATAGTCAGTATTGCTTCCCGAAAGTCCGAGAGTAAAGCGTCGATTACGAGGGCATATATGCATCAGACGTTCAACACAGAGTTGCTCATCTGACGTAGTGCTATTGAATGGAACAGACTAGCTTCATACAGTCTTACAGGTGGGCCAGAGGCTGAGACTAGCTTCACACAAGTCTTATAGGTGGGCCAGAGGCTGAGACTAGCTTCACACAGTCTTATAGGTGGGCCAGAGGCTGAGACTAGCTTCA
>JAODUE010000003.1:169663-181924 GCA_027564755.1 Amblyopsis hoosieri
AGTCTTATAGGTGGGCCAGAGGCTGAGACTAGCTTCACACAGTCTTATAGGTGGGCCAGAGGCTGAGACTAGCTTCATACATTCTTATAGGTGGGCCAGAGTAGCTAATGGCCTATTAACGTACTAGCGCCTTCCTCTTGCTCCATGCCTCCCGTGCTGTTCCAGGTGCTGCCCCCTCCGTAGTGCTCCTCCGTCTGGGGTGGCTCAGCATAGTCAGCGGGGTTGAATGTTCTGGGAATAAAACAAGACATTGGTGGAACAGTTAACGTCATAACTACAGCCTATGTCGATCAACCCAACAGGAGGAATGAACACCAGTGCTGCAATATATGTAACCCAAGGCTGGGTCCAGTTTTTCCCCTCACCAATGCTTATGGGTAAACAGGGTAAAACAAGACGCGTTCAAGAGGCATGAGAGCAGTTTAATGCGGAACATGTCTTACTTGGTCTTCCCCCAAAGAGTGCATAAAAAAGGTATGGTTTACCAAAGCCCTATTAAAAGCCCCATGTGCTTAGAAAGGAGATAGTAGCAGGCAGAGTAGGCAATAGGTCAAGGCGCCACAGAAGCAAACCGTTAAGAGGAAAACAGCCCAGAGATATCACTGCTCCTTAGCAACTCCATTTTGGTGCCGATTGTGCTTAGAAAACAACACCACTGGGTATTTTTAGAAAAAAGATCAGAAAGCACACATTCTTGTTGCTGTCAAGACTAGCACACAGTATGCACTGCAGAATCATAGATCCATTTAACAGTTAACCATGTCTCTGGAAGCTGGACCAGGCCTTTACTAAATCTAGAGCCTTCGAGAACTTTGTTCGACACTCATTTAAATTCCATCTCCCGTTACAAAGAGTCCTTCTAGCCTGGGAATATCTATTGTAATATTTTTGTTTCATGGCACTCAAATTCACCCAGAAATTTAACAACAACAAAAACAAATTGGACAAACTGACACACCAGTGGCGGTGCACTCACCTCTCATCTCCTGCATAATCATATCTGGGCCCTTTATCAATCTGACTTTAGAGGGAAAAAAGCAACGATTACAAGCAGCAAAACAAATGATAGTACAGTATGTTTAGGTGTCAAGCCATTATTGGTAAATCACATGCATTAGCACAAACAGGACTATCTCAACCCTGCATCATGGCAGCTGTGTCCCAATAGGTGTTAGACTGACAGTGTTCTACAATGCTTCTTTAGACATACAACATCTGATTGAGAACAGAAGACACGCTGGAGCATTTGGAGAAACAGAACTCGGATCACAAGTCAGTGTATAAGGCAAGGAACGCCTGTGTTCTCTCGCTGTGGGTGGGTCAAAAAACAAAGTAGAGCTTGCCGCACAACGTTATCCAAAATCCTATACATCACACTGTGCAGCCCTGTATGTTCTCAGAAGAGATGTGGGAATTCACAATGATGATTTAACTGATGATGGGCCACATGCTGTATTTATAATACCATCAATTGACAAGTCTTGGATTAACTTTGAGCGGTTTTACATCCAAACATGAAACATTCTTAGAAACATGTACAAGGAATAAGAATCTTCATTTCAACCATGTCAAGTACGAGTTGCTAAATAGGGCCTGCATGCAACCCTTATAAAGCACACCATGTTAGTAAGTTATTCAGAAACATGCTAGCTAAGCATCATGCACTAATAGAGGTGGAAACCCTTAAACACTCAGTTTTAAAAACAAATTGCAGCAGTTGTCCCTTCAATTACATTATACACATGTCCCAAAGGTTTTCCCAGAAAAACAACACAGGTCCTTGAAGTACATAAAGAGATTAGAGGATACCACTTTTAACTTCTGACATTCTCAACCACTTTACAATTGTGCAGTATATGTAGAACATTCAAGATGTCAGCTTTCATGAACATCCTCATTTATTTTAACCATCTAATCAATTCCTGACCCCACCTCCCCCCCACACCAATTTGTTTTCACATTAACACAAAATTAAGTGTTTGGAGGAAACCATGTAACCTCTAGCATCACAAGAGGAAACCACAGTGTCAGATACATGGGGTGGGGGATGGGGGAACGCACCAGCAACATTTTCAATATCAAATCTTCAGTATACTGTGTAGCTACACATTTAGAAATGGCTGAATTGTTTATGATCAACTAAAGTAGTTTAAAAATTCACTGATCGCTGTCATCACAGTAACAAAAGGCCCACAAATGGCCGTGCTGCCATGACAGTATACCAGCGCCAGAACAACACAAATGCACTGACTAACAAGCCTGTGCCCTATATAAACAGAAAAGCAACACATTGGTGAATAAAACCACACAGCAATTGTATTGTTACCACCGTTTTGACTGTGTATATCCAAACAGTGAAACCCAGCTTTTCCCTAGCCAAACCTCTTATGTAGAGTTAAGTTACATTAAAACGCTTTGTTCCACCCACACCGCTTCACCCCATTGGGCTAGCGCAAGCCCAGCCTCCTTCTGGATTAAGGCTAAACAATGGTCTGGAGGTCCTACTCTCTGGTGACCATGGCGACAGGTTAAGACAGCAACAAAAGACCCCGTGGTGTTCGAGGGGACACAGGTGTTCCCTTACTTACCCCATGCCTTGTGCAGAGAACCTGCCTCCCCTCCGTCCAGACAAACCTGGGAAGGACAGGGGTCATCTTAACTGACAATTGGTGTCACGACAACTCACCTAGAAGCACTGTAACACTAAGAAAATAACCTAGAAGCACTGTAACACTAAAGAACATAACATAGAAGCACTGCAACACTAAGAAAATAACCTAGAAGCACTGTAACACTAAAGAACATAACCTAGAAGCACTGCAACACTAAGAAAATAACCTAGAAGCACTGTAACACTAAGACAATAACAAGAGACACGTTTGACCGGATACAGGTCTTACACAAGAGGTGTGCAATAGCAAACGTAGCGTGCGCGCGCGCCACACTCACCGAGGGTCCCTCGTCCTCTGCCTCTGCCCCGCCGGCCCCGCTCTGCACCTCTGCCGGCCTTGCTGCCGTCCAGGCCGTTCTCCTGGCCACGGACTGCAGGAAGAGAGAAGTCTGTGAAGTCGCAGAAAAAGGAGGGTTTAGTCACTCTCAAGAACGGTTGCCAATCTCGAGCTCCCTGCGCAGCACAGCCATTGAGACGCATTACGAAGCCAAGCGGTGTTTGCCACTTTGTATGTGTTCCTACAGACTGTGAGCCAGGGCTGTGTAGAAGTAACATTCTTTTTTTCAGCACGCACAGAGAATGTTAAGGTAGCGAAATGCAAGGAGAGATTTGTTGAATTTGACAAAAATTGTATTGCTTACAATTAGCTTGCGATAGCTGACTATACCTATAAGACAGTGTGATTAGTCTGAGATTTATTAATAAAAATACAATTTATTTCAGGACTCCTTTTAAAACACTCAAGAACATCTTACATAGTACCTTACATAGGCAAATATAAAGATCAATATAATACATTAACACATCAATATAATACAATTTGTTAAGATATATACTATGGTATTGGACATAGAAAATATATTTAGCCATCAAGCAGTGTATAGAATGCCTTACCATTTAAAAAGGCATACTTTGTTACTATATGGGTTTTATCTAACGTCTATCCACTTAGCTATTGTGGACTTCTATCATTTCATGGAATGCACCGCAGACCATTGTTAAAACACATGCCTTTATCAGACCTGCCAACATTGTACAACTCTAGAGTACCAGGTGTGCGCGGCAACCATGAGATTCAGCTCGTGTGTGTAACAGGCAATAGGGGATTTTTCATATTCAATGTAGCGTCTGATCGCAATTATAGAATTGTAGCAAATTTATAAGCCCATTTAAAAAGGTTGGAATACATTCTGTTCTTGACAGAATACAATATAGACATGTTAATCCATGACGTAATGCTCCATGATTACGGAGTGCTGCGTAAGTATTTCCCCATTAGAGCATGCACCCGATCCGAGCAGACCCGAGTCAACGAGCTGGGTGTAATTAATGCGAATACGGTGCAATGATTAGTCAAACTAATTTTGTTTTCCGCAGGCTAGATGCTTGTTGGTCAAACCAAATATATTCTAAAAGTTAACGGCATCTGATCATACTCGTGTGCCATTTTCAAGCGACAAATCGTACCAGCGTGCCTTGGTGTCAAAATGCGTACAGGTTGGCAGGTCTGCTTTATGAAAAGGCTAATTCAAACGAGTACTCTGTGAGCCCCAGTTTTAACCTCCCCTCTTAAAAGGGTATGAAGGAAGGAAGACTTTCTGGTGTTCACTTTTGCTCTAGCACACACTGTCCCGCCTTCAAGACCACTGCAAGGGTCAGGAAAGCACTGCTGGTGTGCTGCCAGCTCAGTGGGCAACAAGAACCACTGTATGGACATAACAGATTTGTAAAATATGGTTTTAATATTACAACACAATTAGCCCATTTTAATAGCATTGCGTAGAATTAAAAACAGAACTTATTCAGGTGGTACATCATGTGCCGATTGGGTCAGAGTGTTACTGATATGGCGCAGGGCAAGGGAAGGGAAGGCCTGAGCTGAATAGTGAGCAAAGAAATGCTTGCTGACCACTCAAGAGACATCACACTCACACTCTCGCCCCCTGCTGGCTCCACGGCCCCTGCGCGGGACACCACCTCGACGGCGAGCTACGTCTCTCTCTGCTCCCTTCTCCCGATGCTCCTTGCCCTCATCTCCCACGTCTGCCTGGCCAGTCTCCTTCTGGCCGGACACACTTTTCTTCTTCCCCACCATTTCCCATGAGTCCTGGGGGAAGCAGTGAGAACAGGGGAGTCAGGCAGCTTGTCTGAAACCTCTTAAGTAACATACACCTAATGGTGAGCGCAGATTAAACAGCGGTGCTCTCACATGGCTAAAGGCCTCTAACAACGTCCATACTTACAGTGTCCTGGCTGCCCTCCAGTAGTATGTTGATGGCTCTGTTGACATCCCCATTACAGTCATGCAGTGCGATCATAGACTCATCCTGGTCTTTGCCTGTAATGTCAATTAACTAAAAACAAGAGAGTACATTTGTCCAATGTGTCCAACATTTTGTCTTACTCTTTTCAGTATAATTAAATACGACATAGAAACCACATATCCTTAAAAAAGGTGATGTTAGCAATGGCATATTTGGGTCACTAAACATCGTTTATGGTCCTATTTACAGAACTAAGCTCAGATTTCCAGGGCTATGTAGAAGTACCATATTCTTTTTTCACCATTCACAGAAACAGTAAGGCTGCATCTGAATGGTCACGGAAGAAACATTACATTACATAGCACCCCCAGTATTTAGTCAAGCACCCCCACAGCACCCCCAATACAATTCTGCTGGCGCCGCCAATGACTGAATGAATGAATGTCAATTAGTATGTATGAAAATAGTTGTCAACTGTATTATGCTATGCAAGAGGCTGTACATTTGACATTATGATTAGCGTTTTTGTGAATGGCCAAATGTATTGACTAATGCATTGCAAGGAATTGTTGGACGGCATCTTCTCCTTTTCTTTCATAAAGGATGATCTAGTGTTCCCTATGCTAAATGACACAAGAAAGGAAGCATTGAAGAACCTTTCCATAGAAATAACAGAATTCGAAGAGATCATGGCTGTGACCTAGATAATTCCGGGTCATTCACTCAGATAGAAAGGTTCCTAAGCAAAAAATCCTATTTTTATTCACCCTAAAATTGTGAAATGTGAAGAGATATTTGGTGAATTTTACACAAAGTGTAATTAGCTTACATTAAATGCAATTAGATTACAATATCTGACAATACTTTTAAGACTACAAAAAAGATGAGGTCCCAGTATACATTAAATGGGATAATGAGATATACTATGCTTTCATTCACCTGCTTGACCTTCTCCTCAAAATCAGCATCATTGTGGTCCGAAATCATCTGTGCAAGTCGAATCTGCTCAGCAGTAGCCTATTGAGACAAAAGTGGGACATGAATAAGTAACAAATCACCAAGAACATTCTTATGCAAGAGCCAATAGTTAAATATAGGTTAGCTACCTAATCATATTGAAGTGGGTAGTTGTATTAAACTACTTATGCCTTTAAAAATAACATGCCAACCACCAAAGTACCCAAACATTAGGGTTGATTGCGCTTTGGCCAATCATTAACATCACATAAGAGGTACAACTTCCTGCTTGGTCAAATACCTGAGGCCTCTGCCTGTGCTGTGTCTGGCTCTGTGTTTGGCCTTGTGTCTGCTCCCAGCTGCCCCGGGCTCGGTTTCCGCCCACGGACGTCATCATTTACAGTATATACAAATAACAGTATTTACAAAAGGAATAACACCTAAGGAGGAAAGAGATGGTTAACAGTTACATATCACACAAAAAAAAACCTTATGCACAATACATGCCCAAACACGCTAGGTACAGGGATGATGTACGGTCCTGTAGAAAACGGCTAACAGTGGTTATCAAGGAAGACACGAGGAGCGGAATGGGTGAACTGATGCAAAGGAGGGGCAATGGCTGTTTTACTGCGCATTTAAACATGGGACCTCAACAGGGAAGTTAGCATAGTCACGTTTGAGCACGACAGCTACCACAACTCAAATGATCAAATAGACAACCCAGTTCCACGTCATGACGCGGGGCACTGATAGTTACTTTAGTTCGTCATTACACTTTCAAACATGGTGTGAAAATAATATTTACAGTACTCGAGTACATATGTCAAATAGTAATCCATTATGACAAAGACATACATTATAGAACTAGATGCCCAGTCAACTAGCCGATTGATGCCAACAAAGATAACAGCTAATATGGTGGCTTTTCGGTAATCATGAAAACGTTTCGTGAAGCCCCATATTTTCAGACCAAATCCTACAGCTGGGATCCGTCGAAAAGCGTTAACATTTTAACTACGGTACCACCAGTAGTACCCCGCTAGCCAACCACATGGTCAAAATGCTAGCTGGCTGGCTAATACATCGGGGAAAGGGGTCAAGTCTTGCCTCGGTGGGCTTCCGTTCCTAACATACTTACGGTACCTCATGGCTACAGCGAGGCTAAATCAAGTAACATATGCTAGACAGTTACGAGTAACTGCTAAAAGCAATATTTGTAGCTAAGTCGTTATTTAAGCTTGTTTTCTCGCTAACTTTAGCTATCGTCAACATGGACAATGTAGATCTATATTTTACGGAAAGACACCTTAAACTGTTAAATGCTAATGTACTAGGTTTTAAGCATTAGCACTTGGCAAACTACTGTAACGTCGTTCACCCATAGTTAAGACAATAGACTTAGTAGCGGAGTGGCACATTTGCACGTTGTATAATATCCACTACATATCATCAACAAATAATGTTCCCGGCGAATTCCTATTAATGTATTTTCCCAATAGAAATACAGCGAGGCTCGAGGTAGGCCTCTAGGCCCAGTCAATTAAAATAAATAACAAGCTATACTGACCACAAACACGACTCGCTGTTAGATATCCTGAAATTATAACCGACTAAGTGGCCTCACGGTCGACCTCTTAGTCAGATTTAGGACAGGCTATAATTAGCACATCAAATGAATAGTACTAACTTGAAAAATATGCCGAGACGACTAGCACACGCTATAAGCGAGAGACTCGGAATTTACCTGTTTCTTTTCCACTCTGACACCGCAGATAGCCGTGTCATGTGATTGACTGAGAGCTTCAAGGAAACTGGACCCACAACATGTGATCAACCCACTTTTTGCTATAAAGATCTAATATAATCCCATCACATTATTAAAAAAACGACATATTTGCACGTGTCACACAGAACACAATATTCAACGGATATTAGTTTTAGAGGCATTTATGGCTGCACATGAGAAGATGCATAAAGTAAATCATAGGCATACATAAAAACCTGAACATATATACAATACAAATGCTGTTAAATGCAAGCGCAACTGTAACTGGTCGGACCAATAAAAATATATCTGTACATTAATGTAATCTGCATATTATTCATGTACGGTAGGGTTTTAGCAAAGTGTCTCTGGTATTAGCCTTTAAGATGCAGACCTAACGTTGACTTTTTAAGATAGTGCTTTCATCCAACAGAGCTCTTACAACATTTTCTAAAATGAAATCTTATGTGATATTAATTATATTGTATAAAATTGTAAAACAGTGAAAATCCAAATGATGTGGCGTATGTCGTTCCTCCTACGTCGTTATTACGGTATTTTTATGCGACACAGACAGAAGTGTTGTGTTGTGTTGTTGATGCAGTTCGTCAGCGCCGCAAATGCTATGTCGTTGTTATTCCTAGCGGTTTTGGATGTGTTTCACAATTCCACCATATTGTCTTTAAAATACCACAAGCCAATGTTAGTCTTTTAGTTGTAAAATGGCAAATTATTCGTGATGCAATTATTGGCAAATAACATAGGGCATATAACTAAGCTAGCCCGTTAGCACAGTGTTAGCCCATGTTAGCCCCAACACTAGCTACATCAACTGAAAACAATCAAACAAATAAACAGAGAAAATGGCAGAGTCTTTATCCGGTGTCAATGTTGTTTTGGTAATGACATATGGAAGCCTGGTAAGTATCCAGTGGTAGGTCGCTGTAGGCTGTACCGTAATGTCATTGTCGCATGTCTAGAGCTGTATCTACTCCGTTACACTAATCTAACCCTGTTTTGTGGCAGGTGTTTGTATTACTCTTCATTTTTGTTAAGAGGCAGATCATGCGTTTTGCCATGCGTTCCCGCAGAGGACCCCATGCACCTATTGGGCACAATGCACCCAAGGTAAATTATGTTTTACACATCTTTCATGAAATGTTACCCCAGTCTGGCAAAAAAATGCATTCAGTTATAATGTGCAGAAGACAAACATAACAAACAAAGTGTATTTACATGATACAACATATTTCTTAAGTCAATAATTCACAAGTCAATTTATAAACTAGTGTCAATTACATGGTTATGATGGGTATAATAGAACTTAGTTATCCTCAGGGTGAACATTTGGGCATTTTTATTAGCTGAACAGGTTAGGGGTAAAATACAAAATACAATATATATAATGCGAAAATTACGTACGTATTAGAGAAGAAATCTCAAATGAATGTACATGTGGTTAAGATGTAAATTTGTATGCTATAAATATATACTTACACACTGACACTAGATATGTATACAGTACATTATATAATATAAAATGGCTTAGTTTGCCATAAGTGTTCCAGTATAAAGTGTGCGTAGTGTCTGTGTGTTCCATTAATGTGATGATAGTGAAAAGGGTGGTTGATCCAGAGTCAAACCTGAAGTCTGTTGTGTGCACAACATAGGACATTCTAGTCCCCTGGGTGCGTACATGTTGCTCTCAACCTCTATGAATGACCTCTATAAATGACCTTCATGAATACCCTCTATAAACGACCTTTATGAATAACCTCTATAAACAACCTTAAAGAACTTCCTCTGTAAGCAACCTCTATAAACGAGCTCTATAAACAAGCGTTATAAACGATTTCTATAAACAACCTCTATGAACAACCTCTATGATAACAGTCAATGCAATAGTTAATAAGTGTGATTTTGGTTCATTGCAGGGTTTGAGAGAAGAAATTGAGTCAAGGTTGGCCAAGGTTCAGGAAATCCATTTTGAACCCCGACTCTTAGCAGCAGAAGATGACAGGTTAAAACAAGGGTCACATGTTAGTGAGTATCTCTTTTGTCTTATTCTGTATACACAGAACAACATACTATGACGTCCACACAGTGCTATCCACAGTGGCCCAGTGGATAGCACTGACCTCTATCAGGAGTTGATACTTGGGCGCTCCACAGTGGCTACCCACTGCTCCCTTGAGGGATGGGTTAAGTGCAGAGAACACATTTCGCTACATGTATGTGTATGTGACAATAAGAACACCTTTACCTTATAATATGCCATGATCAAATGTGTTTTTTTTTATCCCAAGGTTGCTACAACTACCTGTACAGAATGAAGGCTCTTGATGCAATCCGTGACTCAGGTAATACATATCCATCCCTTTGCCTTTATTTCATTTGACATTATGAATCTCACCATGTATGTTTAGCATTGTATTTGGTCTTCTCCAACCCTTAGTGAAAATGACAGCATAACACAGGAACCCTTGAACTTGCTTATATTAGCACTTAGTCATTGACACAGAGAGCTACCCCTCGAGTTATTTCTGCAACTACACTGGAGCAATTACAGTCAAAAAATACATTTCAACACAGTTATGTCTGTGTGTCCTTGTCTGTGTCATATAACAAGATACGTTATCCTGTGAAGGTCATCACCTCCTCCTCTTCCAACCTGTTCCCTCCCCTCAGGAATTCCACTGCAGGAGATCAGCCGGACTCCCAGCGCGTTCACCGGACGTGGCTTTCGTAGTTGGCTGCTCGAGCTGCGGAGCTCTCACTCCCTTCTGAAGAGCAGCCACAGTGCCCTCATTGACAGGCTGTTGGACGGCTACGACAGCGCCCGTCACGGGACCGGGGTGAGACAGTGTGTGTGTGTGTGTGTGTGTGTGTGTGTGTGTGTGTGTGTGTCGTGCACAATACAGTGTTGTGACGTTGGTTATGCTGGTTGTAATGGTGACCGTTTGGATCTCACTATAATTTCAGGTGTTTGGGGAAGCTGAGTTTCTCAAGTATCAACAGGCTCTCAGTGAACTAGCTGATGTGTAAGTACTTTTGAAGTGTGGTCCTGTACTGGCCTCTCAACAGCATTTAGTTTGTGTTTACAGTTGACTTATTCATTATTCATTTGAAGCTAACCTAGCCTGTTATACCTAAGGTACACACACACACACACACATACACGTACACGTACACATACACACATACACGTACACATACACACGTACACGTACACGTACACACATACACGTACGACATTCATCTCTCCGTCTTCCTCCCTCGCTCTGTGTTGTGTTCGCTGTGGTCGACCCATGATTGACGTCCCAGGGTGAAGGCCTACTCCAGCACCACCAGCCTGGACCAGCAGCACCAGACCGCCGCTAAGGGCCTGACGGGATCCCCAGTTCGGGGCGCTCCCTCCACCATACAAGTCACATATCTGCCCTCTACTGGCCAGCGCAGCAAGAGGCCCAAACACTTCCTGGAGCTCAAGAGCTTCAAGGACAACTACAACACACTGGAGAGCACGCTGTGATGGATCGCCACGTCAACAACGTGCCCTGGGAAGAGGAAACTGTCAGTTTCCAGTTCACACCGGACTGTAACAGCAGAGACACTATATAAGCCTTTAAGGGCTTTGATAAGGGTGTGGAGGCTCGGAGGGAACATTGCAGTGCATGTGTGCATGCGTGTTCCAAAGGGTTGCACAAGATCATAGGGGAAAAGCGTTGTGTTGAACTATACATGGATTATCATGTCTTGACCAAGTCAGTTGTGTTGTGACCATGCCTGTATACCTGTCAGCATTCGGCTGATTTCTGTGAACGTTTTTCTTGAATTTCTTCCCCGACTTTTAATTTAACTATAGCTCTTAACATGTTGCTGTACTGTGCGTTTGTTTGAAATACTGTAATATGTTGTTTATATGAAATTATAGTCATATTCAGACACCTTTATTGTGTTGTATTTGTTATCTCCACTAGGTGGCAGTAGTGGTTTATTGGAACAGTCTCATATAAAACACTCAGCTGTATCACTTACAGTAAAACAAAGGTACTGCTTTCACAATAAAATAGGTTTTATTTTGACAATGACCACAATATAAACATAAAACGCTCTTTGGTTTGCTGCCACATAATGAATATACTGTATATAACAGGATATATTTCACATTAGTCTACGTTCTAAAACTACTTTGAAAAAGCAAATTACACATTAAGAATAAGCAATGTTAGTAAAAACAAATATAAGCAGGCATCCCAAGTTAATCAATGTCAACACATTTCTGTGTAGATGTGCTGTTTCTTTTAGCACAATTAAGGAAACCCATAAGTGCATAGAAAACTTGGCAGTTTAGAGAATATCATATTGTGAGGCAATTAGGTTCTCTCGTTACATATTGTACATTATGTGTATTTATCCTATAGTCCCACAGCACTATTATGTGACACATCATCCACGTAAGTGTCAATTATGTAAATTTTTGGTAAACACATAGCATTAACATAGCCACCAAAAATTATGTGCAAAACACTGAAATTTGACCATCCAATTGTGGTTGAACAGACTGAAGCTGATGTGTTGAACAAATAACTTAAACAACA
>JAODUE010000003.1:200830-217621 GCA_027564755.1 Amblyopsis hoosieri
CATGTCTGAGACCTGAGCCTGTTTATTTACCTGTCTGTCTTACCCATGTCTGAGACCTGAGCCTGTTTATTTACCTGCTTGTGTCTTGTTGTTTGCACACTAAATGTGTTAGTATTTGCATCGGTGTTGTTATGATAGCCATGATAGCCATGTTACTGTATACTGTAGCTAAAACATAATTGTGCACAAAAGACTCACCATTTAGTTCCACTTCCAGTGATTTAACATGGTTATTGTTGTAGACATCTGGCCAGAGAACAGTATATAATTTAGTTATATTCATCATATTACCGGTGTGTGCATGTTAAAACTAATACTACATCTAACTTACGTGTGATAGACAGAGTAACCATGGCAGCCAACACGGAGAGCAGGGTGACGCAGAGAACAGTCTGGATGATCAGGACCTTTCTGTTTGGACAAACTCCTCCATCAGCCCTGGGTGGAGGAGCAGACACCTTGAACTCTGAAAAGACATCAAGTCATTTTCTCTCTTTCTGGCTAGTCTCATAGCCAGGCTCCGCCCGACTATGCTCTCAGCTCGATTTATTTTAGATGAGAATACAGTCTGGAAACCCTGTTCGCATTAGTGTTCACACAGCCACCCTGCTGGCGACCCAATCAGTGTTGGTTAGTGAGATGACGTTCAAGTCAAGCGTGTTTCCAAATGGTGGTAGAGCTAGATGAGGCGGTCAAATCTATTGTAGCAACGGCGATTGGTTCAGCGCTGACGACTGCGAACACGTCCTAATGGAGCGTGGCCAGGCTACATGTTTACCTCTAAAAAACTATAATGCATATGACACGTATGCATGTGGTTCTCAAACTGTGCTTCTCTAACAGCTTGAATATTGACAATAATTTTAATTAATTACAATGTTTTTCAGTAATGATTTTACTTTACCTGTCTAGGATTTGTTATATTTGTGTGACTTAAACCCAACTTTCACCGTATAAGGTGATTGGTCTAAAATTACTAGGCCTATGGCAGATCTAAATCTAATTTAGGCTAATTAGAGCCTCCGTAGTCATTCAAATTTATCATTTATGCCACTCAAGATGTTTGAGCCCAAACTGAAAATATAGTTTAAAAGAATATTCTCTCACCTTCATTAAAATTGTAATTTGCATAAATATCATCATCCATTACAGGCTTCTGGTGCTTGGCTTGTCACATGAAATCCGTGTTTAGCTAAGTATGCACACATACTGTGTGTTCTTTTTTTATTTAGTCTGTTACTTATTCTTCCTGTTTTAGTTATTGTGGTGATCTAGCAGATGACAAGACCATATCTGGTCAATCTGCAGCCCTGGGCGATGTAACTGTGCCTCCTGTCACGCCCCTGCCTCGCCAGCGTGTGTGCTCGACCGGCAGGAGTTTGCCCAGGAACCCAGTGCTCCACACCCACACGTGCAGTCTGCCGATTGTTTCCCAGTCATGTGGGTGTGAGGGCAAATAGGCTGGAGGGTTCTGTAGGGGTTCGTGGGTTATTGATTTGCGTGTACGCTTGCCTGTTAGTTGCATTATGTTTCACGCTACTGTTGCGCGCTCTAGGTTAGAGTTTGGTATTAAAGGCCGAGCATCGATTCCGGGGGGCGATCGCCTGGTCAGCAGGAGCCGTCCAGCCCAGAGGGGCAGTCCCCGTCCCCTTCGTCGGTGCCCAGCTCCAAGAGGGGGCGGTTGCCGCCACCCAGCCCCGATGGGGTGATCGTCGCTGGGCTCGCCGCCACCTCCCTGCTCCTAGGGGCGGTCGTCGACCGGTCCAACGAGAACGGAAAGTTATTAGACAGTGAGGAGATATTTGGTGAATTTTACTACATTTTTATTAGCATGCAATCGCTTACTATACCTTTTAACCGACAGTACTATACAATCACCGTCAGTTCATCTAATCACCTGCTATGTATGTTCCTGTCCATTTCTAAACAGTTTCAATGGACGGCTTCCCAGGTGGTTGTGTGTAGTCAAGTCAAGTTTATTTATATTGCCCACGTTGCAGTCTCAAAGGGCTTAACAGCCTACATTTCACATGGAAACAAACAACACCCCTTTAACCTGCTCCTCCCCCCGGGCAAGGAAAAACTTCCATTAAAAACCCCATGGGGAAAAAAGGGAAGAAACCTTGGGAAGGGACCACAGAGAGAGGAATTCACCCCTCCAGGACGGTTAAGATGCAATAGGTGATGATAGGCAAACTCGCATTTCGCATTGTGATGCAATTAAGAACTAACACATCAGAGAAATGTAAAGCGTTTTGTAAGTTAGTTAATTAAGAGTGGTCAGTTGTGTCATTAACAGATGCCACGGGAGTCCCATGTCTGAGGAAGTGTCCTAGCACTAGTCATGACCAGGACCGCTCAACAACCATAGTGTTTGTCTGTGTTTGAGACATGGCTGTGGCAGAGGTAGCCACCGCCATCCACACATTGTCCAGGACCATGTCAGGATCTCCTCTTGACGACACTCCCCCACCGAGCAGGAGATGACCAACAAACATCCACTGGCTCTGCACACAGTTATCTTCCTAGCTCAGGGAACACCGCCATCGACACGCTGTCCTTTCTCAGATGACATCAGAGACGCACCATCCACACAGCCTACAGGATGGCTGGTGTAATAAACCATCTGCTGTGTCAGGTTACCGTGTATTGCCTAAAGCTAGGGGCATGTTGCAGCATGAGTCCTCCTCTACAAGGGAGTAGGAGTGACTTCAACATTGGGGGGGGGGGACATAATGCGGGGGGTCTAGGGGTCCTCCCCTGGGAAATGTTAGGAATCAAACACTTTCTGCATTCTGGTGTAATTGTATGCACCCATATGTGCCTGTGTGTGTGTGTGTGTGTGTGTGCGTGTGTGCGTGTGTGTGTGTGTGTGTGTGTGTGCGCGTGTATGTGTGTGAAGCGTAAATACGACTGCAGATGCCATTAATATAATCAGACATTAAAACAATTATTAGGTCTAGTCAGTTGCGGTTTCCTTTTCACAGATTTGCCGCAGAAATTAATATTTTTACATTCTGCCATGAGACTATATATAGGCAAGTAGAATAGCCTACTATCACAAAAACGGTTGCTGATAGGCTTAAATGAATTGGGTCTATTCAAGGAGTATAGAATGAACGTGACAGTCCAATCCAGCATCTCTCCCCATTGGTGAGACCATACAAAACACCCTGAGACAAATCCATGTATAATGTTATGAATCCATTTCATATTTAGTCATCATGTTTGTGTGATGTTTACCTGTTCAACTCTACTTGTGATGGTGACCAGACTAGCTCCTATTGACTTGCAGTAGTCACGGCTTTGAGTCCAGGTCATCAGTGTATAGAGACGATATAGACCTTTCCATTGTTGTATGTCCAACCATCAGGACAGGTTTAACCTGTTTAAGATACATTAAATATTATGTGCTATCCAATATAATTTTAAAATGAATATGCTTTACTTTTTCACCAACTCAACCCAACTAATTCAACTGGTGCCTTTAATACAAAATACCTTTATAGGCCTAAACATCGTACAGTGTGTTAAATGTGTTTGTATAAAGTGCTATGCTGCATTTACGACATCTGTTCCTGTGTGATATTCTTGAAGCGGCCCTCTGGTTCCTCAAAGCCTTTCATGGTTTCTAAAAATAAAAAAAAAAGAGAACAGAAATTGTAAAGCACATCAGTACACTGTAAGTAAGAAAGATAATGTCAGAAAATTTAATGTTGTGCATATAGTATAATCTTAACACACCAATCACCTTGGAAGACAGGTTGTTATGCTCCATGTTCCACGCTTCCTTGGTTTCTGAAAGACACATTTGAGTCAAAATACTGAAATACAACCGAGATTTTTTTTCCAAACAAAAATCTTGATTTACAGTACAGTACACATTATTTGTAAAATATAGTAATATCTGTCATGACTATGAGCATTCTCTCCAACAACCCATATTATTATATATAGTCTCTCTTGGCGAGAGTCATCAGTCAGTCTGTTTATCTTATTAGTTCAACAATTGTATCTTGTGTGTTCAAAGCCTGTCTGATACCTGCCTGTTTTACAGAAAATATAATGTTGTGCATATAGTATAATAACCCACCAGTCATCTTGGAAGTAAGAGTGCTAAAATCCATGTTCAGTGAATCAACAAATGTCTTTGTTTCAGACAGTAACATTTGAGTCACAACAATACTGAAATACAACCTAGATTTCATTCCCAAAACAATCAACAAACAGTACAGTAGAGTGTACATTATACAGTAATATCTGCACTGTAAAAGAAAAATATTTGTAAAAAAAGAAAACACATAAAAAACATCACTTTTCTGGCAGCAGGGGAACCAGAAACCTTTTTTTTTTTTTTTATAGGAAACTATAAAAAATAAAATTGAATTTTCTGTACAATTTTCTGTTGTGTAGTCTTACTGACATGACCCTGTAGGGCTGCAACAATAACATTCATTTTGTGTGACTGTTGAATCCGTACTACTCGTTAGCTGGTTTTCCCTTATGGTCTTGCACAGAATGCAGAAATCAGAGCCTCAGAGCCTCAGGCCCAAGCCTTGGACTCTAAGGCTTCCCCACCGCCTCTGCACCAGCAATAATATTCACTATTGTCGATGCTTGATCATTTGCACACCAACTGTAAATCCAACACACCCATTATTGTCAGGGTTCCACTTTAAGTCAAATGTAAAATGATCTGACTTTTCTATTACTCTACTCTATTATTCTATTTGATGTCCATGTAAGAGGGACAGGCAGCATGACAATGATAAAAAACTGAATATTAATGTGACAATATTTCACGTGACTGCTATGAGCATAATACTTTTTGTTTACATATGCCACAGTTATTTATTTTAATGAACTAATCGTTTCTTGATTTGATATTATGAACATGGGAACTAGAGCTCGCCTGCATTTTGTGGGGACGTACATACATGTCACACCAAAAAGGACAATGTGCAGGTGAAGCAGCGTGAATGCAGACATTTTACAAAGTTAAGATAATTAAGATAATGTCGTCTTCAATATTCCCTCATGGTCTTGTTCAGACAGCGAGGTATGTTTATTTGTGTATTTATGTTAATGACATATTTGTATTCTTATTTCTTATTGGTTTAAAGTATGTGTATCTGTTTATTTACCTGCTTGTGTCTGTTGTTCCACATCACCTGACCCTTGACTCTTCTGACCTGATCTCTGCCTGCAGCATTTCTATTACATTTTTTGTAACACTATATGTGTTAGTGTTGGCATCTGTTCTGTGTTGTTATGATAGCCATGACAGTCGTGACCGTTACTGTATAACACAATTGTAAAACACTGTAAAACATAATTGTGTACATTTTAGCTATTTAACATACAGCGATTTAACATGGTTATTGTTTTAGACATCTGGTCAGAGAACAGTTTGTCATTTTGTTATTTTCATCATATTACACTTGAGTGTAATGTTAAACTAACACTATAGTGTTTACATCTAACTTACGTGTGATAGACAGAGTAACCATGGCAGCCAACACAGAGAGCAGGGTGAGACAGAGAACAGTCTGGATGATCAGGACTTTTCTGTTTGGACAAACTCCTCCATCAGCCCTGGGTGGAGGTAACCTGGCATGCCAGAGGAATCGTTGTCACAAGTCCATCTGGGGAGCCGTACATTTAAACTGTAAACTGTGGTCAGGGTTGAGGAATCGAGGAAAGATTAATGCAGCAATGTGCAGACATCCTTGATCTAAATCTGTTCCAGAACGCCCTGGACCTCAGACTGGGGAGAAGGTTCACCTTCCAACAGGACAACGACCGTAAGCACACAGCCAAGATTACAAAGGAGTGGGTTTGGGACAACTCTGTGAATGTCCTTGACTGACCCAGCTAGGGCCCAGACTTGAACCCGATTGAACATCTGGAGAGATCTGAAAATGGATGTGCACAGACGCTCCCCATCCAACCTGATGGAGCTTGAGAGGTCCTGAAGAATGGGAGAAACTGCCCAAAAGTAGGTGTGCCAAGCTTGTAGTATCATACTCAAAAAGAGTCTGTAATTGCTGCCAATGGTGCTTCAACAAAGTATTGACCAAAGGCTGTGAATACTTATGTACATGTGATGTTTTTATTTTTAATAAATTTGCAAACATTTTAAACAAACTTTTGTCACTTTGTTATAATGGGGTATTGCGTGTTGAATTTTGAGGAACATGTGAATGTGTTTATGTGACTTGTATGGTATATTTAAAGATAATTCATGTATTTATTAATTAATACCATCAGTCAGTATCCTAACAGAATGTTGGTTGTACGACCTGTACTGATTTTATATCGCTTTGTGTAAATGTTCCCAGAATTATCCCTGAGTCGTAAGAGGTTTATTTCTTGACTAAACTTGAATGTGAATGAAGTAATAAAGTGCTGTTTGGGGCATTAGTGCCAATCAATAATTCTCCAGTTAATATGAGTAATAATCTTTATTGTCCACAAATTTGGAAATTTGCCTCTGGCTTCATGGGTTAGTCAAGATAAGTAAAATGAGTAAATTCATTAATACAGTAGAAAACGTTTTCCAATGAGAGTGATGTCTTGTGAATTTAACAAGGTATTGCATTCAATATTAAATACTTTTTGTAGATGTTCTAGCTCTATAGTGTCTTCCTGAGGGCAGTTTTATAAACTAAAAATGAGATGAACAGAATCAGACACAATTTCATGGACTTTATGTTTCACCTGTGTTTCATATACATACATGATGCATTCTGGGGAGATTACTGTGATTATAGTTTGGTCAGCGTGGCAGTATAGATGGAGGACTGCCCCAACAGCATATCAGAATTCAAGTCGAAGTAATCATTCGCTCTACTGGAGTAGTCCTTAAGAAAGGCACTGACACCATGCCATTTCCATGTGTGATGTTTCGTAGTAGAGCATGACCATCTCCCTGTAGACCCTCATACATTTTATATAATAATAAAAAAGTGGTATAATGGGTATAATATATACCCATTATACTACTATATCTAGCCAGACAAACTGCCTTTTTGGACAGCGTCTTCAAACGTTTATAAACAGGTAATTCCTAAGATTTCCAGAAGGTGTCCTTGTTGACCGTTTTTTCATCCAGACTGAAATGTGAGAATTTTTCCACAATTTATTATTAGATTTGATCTGTTAAAATGAGCATATAACCACAAACGCATGAACACGCTATAAAAAGTAGACATTAAACTGAAGTACATAGACAAATGAATCTGGTCTCAAAATTGTCTCTATCAAAACTAGTTTTTTTATTTTATTTCACTGGAACTGCTCACATTTTTATAAGGCCTACTGAAACACAACCCATTGTTTTGTGATCATAGCCTACTGTAGAAACGTTGTAAGACAATTCATTTACAGAGGTGCCGATGAAGCCTAATTTCAACACCATGCATCGGTCATAACACAGCATCTTGTTTACACAGACGGATGTGTTGTCATGGTTGATTTTAGGCCGTTTTCACAACGCAAAGTTGAAATAACAGGATCACTTTTAGTGTTGTGGCCTATATAGTGGGACATGCACGCGTTTGTGCGTGAGGCCGGGGTAGAGTTGATTTAGCAAACATGGATGTGACTGGCAGTTACACTGTTCATTTAATATACAGTTACACAATCTATCCTACAGGCTATTTGGGCGTTTTCTATATTGATTATAGCCTAGGCTACTACACCGTGGCTCCTATAACGCCTTGTACACTCATCATACACTCCCTGAGCTGCAATGAAGAGTACTGTGTAGATTATAGGCTGCCTGCGACCAGGGGAACACGCAATACATGCGTGCAACATGTCTGTGTCTCTCGACGCAATCCCATGAGCGGTGCCAAAGCGTAGACTTACGGCGAGAGCCCCGATCAAACTTTTCTGTACATTTTCCCGTCACCTGAATCCTAAAAAATTTGGCATCCTATGCAAATATATGCTGACGTAAAAGATCATGTGGTTTTGTCGTCGATCCCCCCTATGAGCAACGAGGAGGCTTTTTTCTACTGTTGTCTTTAGGTTAGCTCTGCTAGAATCTTTACTGTACCCATCGCTAGCTATATGCGCCCCGCACCACACCACACTTAGGATTTTGGGAATACGCAATTTATAGTGTGTCGCGCCGGTGCCGTGGGATATTAGACAGGTAAGGCAGACGATACTATTACTCTTTATAACTCCTGGCGATAGGTTTTTTGGACCAAACTAACCACAAAAAGTGAAGTTATTAGCGACTGGTTGCAGCCAGACTAGCCGCCTGGCCGCGTTGCCCAGGCAGCCTGTGCTGCTGCTAGCGTACAGTAGGTACCTCCATCCGCGCAGCGGGGATCACCTTGCTATCAGGAAAACATCTAGAAAGGCATCAAAACTAGACAGAAAACAGATACCTCCACGCTGGGAAAGACGCCGACCGCTCTTGGAATTCTATCGCGATAGTTGCCAGACAAGTGAATGTCATCCCGCTCGCGCTCATTTCTCCGCCAACTTTTCGCGTCCACCCTTTGGTGGAAGTGGGCGCAGAAGAAATGTATTAGCCGCTGGAGCTAATATTAGCCGGCTAGCCATCGCTAGGCTATGGGAGAACATGCTAGAGTGCACCGCCTTACGTTAGCTTTAGCTACGCCTTCCCTCCGCCGCTACTAGCTGGACGAGACGTGGCTGCCCGTCTGTGGATGTTGTTACCATTTCATATTGGGAAGCCCGTTTGTTGTGGCGCTTTCCCCGCGTAGCCTGCTTGGGAAAACGCTGTTCGGAGATATATTCCGGCGTTTTGCACGAAAGAGGATGGGGAGGGGGGGGGGGTACACGGTCAGGGACAGACAGTTGGGTTTAAACTTGTGGCTGTTGTTGTTGTTGCTGCTGCCGTACGTGGGGAAACGGGGCTAGCAGGCAGCCAGCCTGGCTGCTCGGGTCATTTAAGGTGACGCCGCCTTTAGCGCTGTATACAAACTGCTCGTCGGAGGATAGCGTGTCGAAAACATGTTTTTTATTTCTTTCACCTGAATTGAACTGCCACATTTGATTGATTTGCTTGATGTACTTTTAATGAGAATGATGCAAAGTGTAACGACAGCCTAATTCTACTAATGTTTCTCACTGCATTTCCAGTTCAACTTACGCAGAGATCTTGTGGTGCGTGCCAAGCCTAGTTAATTATCATATCGTGTTCTTAAATAAAGCGTCAGTCCGTACGTACGTGTTCTCTGTTCCGCGGAATTGACTATCGAGGGCGCCGTGGAAGGCGCTTGCGAACACGGAGTGTTTTTCGGTAACCCCCGCGGGAGCTCCTTTTATTGCCCGTGACAACGGTACCCATGCGCTGCTAGAGGAGCAGGTGGATTTACGTTGTCGCGGCTCACGTTTCCAATTCAGTTGACTTAACTTTAATCTGCATAACGTTTGTCCCTTTTGTGTTTCTAGTCACGTTAACTGTCTTAATCCTGTGATATGGATTCAGGGATCAGTCAGTCATGCTACCAGTCTCCAAATCTGAGTGCACTCTGATGTTGCCATTTATTCTTCTCTCGGGCGCGCACACGCACACAATGTTTGTCAGCTTCCCCGTAGGTTTATGTGACTCTGTCCTCCATCTACAGTATTGGTTTCAGTCACTGCTGAAACAAATGCTCTATTTGAAACAGACCTCCTGCGTATTGCCTGCGGTGGCGTTCATTCATTGAGATATATTTGTGACAATTATAATACAATTATTGACTGTCACTCTCTTTCGCAAACTCAGCTGTCATTGACGTCTGCGCTTCACACATTCATACACCTACTACGCATGTACATTATTGCGTGCGTGTGCGACCTGTGTGTGTTTGTGTGTGTGTGTGTGTGTGTGTGTGTGTGTGTGTGGGGGGGGGGTCACTAAAGTGCATTGACTGGTTAAAATGGAGCAGATGTGTCAACTGTCTTTCGATTTTTCTTTTTCTTCTGTTTCAATCTCTCTCTCTCTCTCTCTCTTTATTTCACACACACACACACAGACTGGGGGGGGGGGGGGGGGGCGGGCGGCGGCGGCCGGGCCCGCCCCCCCCCGCCCGCCCCCCCGCCCGCGCGCGCGCCCCCCCGCGCCCGCGCGCGGGCCGGGGGGCCAGGCAGATGGGTGGTATTACTGGTTGTGTGAGAGAAAGGTGAACGGATAAGAGAGGAAAAGCACTCAATGATAATGTATGAGCTGTCTTTGGTGCATGGTGGCAGAAAGGAGAGTAGTGTGGTGATGAATTTAAAAAGAAGATTATCATGTCAAGATTCAGAAATACACTCATTTTCTGTGTTCTTGTTTGACTGAGTGCTAGTCCCGTACGTCTCCGTCGGACTCGAGCCAGTGTGTTTTAACCTTTCTGGAGTGTGTTGCTATTGTAGGCCTACTTGTTTATTGGCTTCACTGCATGTTTGCTGCCATAGTCTATGTTTTGCCTTACTGTATGGTACAACACATTATTACTGTATTAGAACATACAATAGAATACATGCAGTACAATTCTCATGATGTTCAGCTGGAAAATGTGCTTTAGAATCACAATGCAGCTAATTTCACAAACATAATAAAACACAACAAATAACACATTGGGATATTCATAATTAATAATGATAATTAATAATAATAATGCATTTGGTATATTTCCAGTAGTCATAAGTCATAGTGAAACACACATGCAGCCATGTGCTTTTATCATACTTTCATTCTTCAATTAACAGGAAAAAGCATCATATGGCAGTTGGCTGATGCTAAAGATGAATGCAATCTGCACTGTCAATTGCATGGTAACACACACAATAGTAATCTGGCACAGATCCTTGCCTTCCATAAACCCACCTCAGAGCCCTGATTCAAGGGGATTTTGGATGCAGTGAGCTCTGTAATATATTGATTGTGTTCTTTATTTCTCCATGCTATGATTTTCATCTTTATTATGTGTCCTACAAAATGAACAGCTAACAGTTAACTAAGCTTTTGGTTTCCTATGTGTCAAATGATTTTAGACAGATACATATTGTTTATTATGTTATGTATTAACATAATATGCTAAATGTTAATCTCCACCTCTTGATATCTTATGTTTAGTTTACATTTCTGCTTTTTATTTCTTCTATTTCCATTTTAATAGTATTTCGCTCACTATAACAAGTCTATTTGAGCTTTTATATATTTTAGAACACCATAACATCATAATGTCAATACAAGTGTATGATGTATAAAGGTAATACATACATCACAGTCTCAGCCTCTTCCTGCCATTCCCAACATTAGCACTATGTGACATAATTCTCCCCTCATCTTCCAATAGTTTTCTTCCCCTCACTCACCAACCATTTATCATTTTATAATATCATGTCCCTTATATTCTGACCCTTAACGCTAACCCTTTGAACTGATTAAATAACTTTTCAAACATTTAAATATGAAATTGGAAACATTTACATTTGTTTTAATAATAAACTTTACATGACATGAACCCAACTAATCTTATGTATTTATATGTTCTGTGTTTGATTGAGTAGTGGTTTTGTAACAAACTTCAGAGAGAGGTCTCAGTCTGTACACAGAGATGTGTGTCCAACATGGCAGTTAGCAACCCAGGTTGGCAGCTCCCTGGGATGCTGTGTTGTCTCCTCTCATTTCTCTCTGCACCACTGACCTCTTGCTGTGAAAATCACGATGACAGTGTTAGTGGTGTGTGTCAATGGTAAGGAAGATGAGAAGGGAGAGAAGATAGATTAAAACTGTAATATAAGATACACTTTTCCTGGTAAATAAATTCAAACACAACATATAGTCCTGGTGCAAAATCACAGTGGGGCACTAAACCAGTATCCAGTATCCTCAAAACAAGTCAAAACTAAATAGTGAAAGTGAATTTGATGTCACATTGCACTGAGCATGTGTGGGACAACATTCCATGAGATCACAGTGTCATAGCAATTGCATTGAACAAAGAAGCAGACATTTTTTTGTTTCTGTGAAGGGAGGGCAGGGGGTAACAAGCCATTTTATGAAAAGGAAACAACATTGTCCAGTGCAATAGCAGCAGCCTGGCACAGAGCCTTATTTTCCTATCATGGCGTCTCCAGCCCTCAATATGGAATACAGCTTCAAATTCCCTATAGAACATAATGGGTTAAAATCAAATAAGTCTGCAAAATACAATTTATTATTGCTCCATTGATATATCGTCATTATTGAAAGATGGGTACATTTATTATTGCTCCATTGATATATCGTCATTATTGAAAGGTGGGTACATTTATTATTGCTCCATTGATATACTATCATTATTGAAAGGTGGGTACATTTATTATTGCTCCATTGATATATCATCATTATTGAAAGGTGGGTACATTTATTATTGCTCCATTGATATACTATCATTATTGAAAGGTGGGTACATTTATTATTGCTCCATTGATATATCGTTATTATTGAAAGGTGGGTACATTTATTATTGCTCCATTGATATACTATCATTATTGAAAGGTGGGTACATTTGTTATTGCTCCATTGGTATATCGTCATTATTGAAAGGTGGGTAAATAAACCTATTTTTACTGTGTTACCTTATGGAACTCGTTTTTATTTATTTATCGCTTTATTATAATTAACAGAAATGTAAGGGTGCAATGTCAATGAGTATTTATTCATTCTTTCTCATTTTTCTGCTGTTGTGTCACAGTTCTACTGTGCAATTTTTCTGCATTTTGTTAAAGGGTAATGTAGACAAAACTGTAAGTAAACATTAAATAAAAGGGCAGTACAATATACAAATTAAGTATTGCTGATACAGCACATACACACACGCACACACAAACATGAAACCGATGATGCTGAGTGATGTTGTGAATTCCAATTGTGGAAAAAGAGACAAACTCTGCATACCACACTATATCAATCATCATGCACATTGAGGGTCTTGTCAGTTTTCGACGAATTCAGTCTAATCTTGTCTTTAGTCTTATGCACGCTCATGCAATATTGCATCTTAGCCAGAGGCAACAGAGCTGTTTTCTGCAGGCAGAGCAGACAACATAGAAAAAATGCAGTGAACATGTATTATGGCATACTTCTTTTGAAATGTTGTATAGAAAATGTACAGACTTTCATCAGACCGGTGACTGTAATATAATATGACTATTGAAAATTTGAGCGTAACCTGTACTGACACTAAAGGTAATCTGGAAATGATACACTTATTACAATACTTCAAGGAACAGTTAACTCCTCTCCATAAGAGGGGTTTATGCAGTGGTTCAGTCCAACAAATATATGTTCAATGGGAACCATCAGCTAACAAAACACCAACAGTTATCTGTCTGTCAATCTGTCTGTGAAATAATGATAATCATAACCATTATGCTTTTTTCTCTCTGTACTTATCCCAGGGTTGAAATGTTCTAAAATGCAGTCGACCCAGGGCTTATGTAAGGTGAACAGAGGTAATAATCATTTTGTTGTTGCACCAGATTAAAGTCAGGCTAAATGCCAGCCTTGCACTGTGCTGACTGTGTTAAAGACGCTAATTAAAATCACAGGAAAAGCTCTGCCCGGCAGCCAGAAACATTTAACACCATCACATGTGCTCTTCACTCATTTTAGGCACACAATCACACAGCTGACTAAAGTTCATTTCTGTAAACACTGGTGCCGACAGTACAAATGATATGAAATAATATAATACAAAAGTAGCCTATAATAATGTATTACAATTTTAGCATTAGCAATAAGAATGTATGCCTCTATGTTTCACCCTTATAGTTTACAGTAAAACAGATGAGGCTCAGAGCAGAGGTTCAGTCAGTGGGTGTGTAACATTCGTCTCAGTGTGCAGTTTATAATACCACGTTTCTTTGTTAGGTCATCAGCTGGGAGCAGGGAGACAGTAATTGCTGTACCTGCCCCTGCATCTTTATCTCCTAACACTAATCAAGACACAAAACGACTGCATGCGTGTGCGCTTCCTTCTGCGCTATGGGCTGTGTTTAATCAGTACTTGTTTGCATCTATGAGTCTGAAATCACACACCATGCGTATGTCCGTACATGCATTAGTATTTATGTGCAAGTTATTCTCTTGTCTGAGATAAGTGTTAATTAATCTAGCAATAATTCCGAATCTAGACGAGGCTCTAACATATTCATTTATATTCTCAATTTATCTCAATGAACTTCAACTATTAATTGGTGAAACATTTGAAACATTTCAAAATGTATTGGTGAGGCCTCTCAAAATACCCTTGATATGAGTGTGTCTGTATGCCTGCTGTCTGCGCAGGTCAGTGAAGTGCGACATGTCCTGTGGCGTGTCCAGAGGTTGCTTAGACCCCACATAGAGATTTTCTTCAGTGCCGTGGCAGCCATCTCCTTAATCCCTCCCTGTGCATTAAAAGACAAACACACACACACACTAATTTAGAATTTGCAAGTGCAAGCTCCGTCCAAGCTCCTGTTGCCGAGGGAAACTACCTGCACACTCATTCAATCCCCCCGCCAGTTGATCTGCTAATGGAACAGCCCACTTCTGCCCCGTCCGCCCCTTCCAAAACAAAACACTTGGTACATCCTACCGGAGCTCGTCTATCGGGCTTGTTCCTGGTTGGTGATTCAGTAGTAACACAGCAGCAGTCACCCTGACATCAGCCTCAAAACAGAGAAAACATTGAGAACAACGACACACACAGAGAGGGAAAGAACGAGAGAGAGAGAGAGAGAGAGAGAGAGAGAGAGAGAGAGAGAGAGAGAGAAGAAAAGAAGGTTTTCAGGAGAGAAGCAGGAAACTCCCAGCTGCATTCTCTCAGCTCGGTCTCCAAACTCACCCTCTTTGTCTGCCGTCCCTGATATGACCCTGTTCAAGAGTGAACACCGCAGCCCCAGATGTGAGTATCAGGGTTTATCCGTATGTATCCGTACGTGTCCGTGTGTGTTCGTGTATAGGCTGTGTGTGCGCGCGCACCTCCGTGTTTATTTCTCTGCTCTTTCCGTTGTAGTTTGCCTTTCCCTTCTTTGTTGTTGTTGTTGTTTTTGTTTGTCCTTTAAGGTGCTAAACCGTTGTCACACACTTCATGTCCCTGCCCCTGTTGAATAATAGGGTGCCTTCCCCCTTTCATCCCTCGCTCCCACCGTGCTCTGACTATGTCTGCACACGCGCCTCTGGGCACAGGGCAGACATGGTTATGAGACGAATCGGGGGTGGGAGGTGGTGGGGGGGTGGACGCTGGGAATACAGGATGGTGTGTAGGCTATTGTATGACCAAGTGTGTTGACACCACTTCCTGCATGCTGCTGAACTGTGTCTGACCCTTGCTCCGTTGACACAGGCAAGGTGAAGGCCACAGGGCCAACCACATACCTGCTGGAGCATACAAGCAAATCTGTAGTGCTATTTTCCCAGCCTCCTTGTTGCCTGGCGGTGGTGTTACATTGTTTGTACTTGCATTTCTATTATGTTCTGTTCTATTCCATTCTATTCTATTGTGGTATATTCTGCTATGTTCTGCTCTGTAGTATACTACAAGCATACTACAAGTTGGTTAAATGTTATAGAGCTATTCCGATTTAAGATGATAAAATAAATAAAAATAGAGCCTCATTAAGATAACAACAATCCCTGAGTGTCTAATTACGCTGTTATGCCTATATAGAACTAAACGATTGGTTGTTCAATTTGTTTTATCCATGGGCTGTGCTGCATATCTTTACAGTGATACAGTTCTAAACAGACAGCTCCACAACACATTCAGTCACGGAGACTAAAGCACTCTCTCTGCATAAGGGCATCTGAGGCAACTCCACTAACAAAGCTATGAAACCACTGGAATAGCAAGTAAAAGGATAGGACTACTGGATATTGTACAGCCATGGAAGTGAAAATAAAGTGGCTGGGAGATTGTCTCTGTGTGGTACGGGAAGATCGGGGATAGGCTTACAGGCGCTCCATAAATGAGCTCCTACATCGTCTGAAATGCTGTATCTTCCCTGCATTATTGCCACTACCACAAGAGCCGGTGTTATATTCTTCCCCCGTCCCTGGCTATACAGCGTAAAACATCCCCTTCTATCACTGTGCTACATCTAAGTATCTGTCTCCGTGCGTAATTTATCCATGTGTATTCTGCTTAGCTTTCCTGTTTGCTTGCCTTGTATATTTATCTACCCCGACTATGGCTCCATCTGTCAAGTTGATATTCACGGCCCATTATTTTGACAGTGATGCCGGTGAATTCACTGGATTTATTGCTGAGCTTGAAAACATAAGCGCTTCCCTCGCTGCGGTAGCCCAGGTTTAGCTCTGACCTCAGATCAGCTGGACTGCCACGGAGGAGCGAAAGTAGCTTTCAAAGCAGTGTGACGGAGAGCAGGCCGTGTCTATCAGCAAGGCGCACACAGGCGGGAGGGCTATGCTCCGGTACATGCATCCAGCCCTCTGTTCTGTGCCCATTACGGAGCGTGTGCCAGCCTGGGACCAATGAATAAAACATTCACTTTAAACTTCAGAGATTCATGATGAAATTCACTTTTAACCAAAGTGACTTATACAGTACATTTGTCAGCAGTAGTTGAAACAGCCATAAGTCATTGTAAGGAAAAGCATTCTGTTAGAACAGTGATTTTGGCAGGTATGTTATGAAGTAGGCTACCTCAAGACAGATTACAAAAATCTTACAGTCAAATGGAACAATCACCATAAAAATGTCTCTTTATTTAATATATACAGTATCTCACAAAAGTGAGTACACCCCTCACATATTTGCAAATATGTGAGCATATCTTTTCATGTGA
>JAODUE010000003.1:218952-231104 GCA_027564755.1 Amblyopsis hoosieri
AGAATCAGGTGTGTTGGAGCAGGGAGACATCTAAAACATGCAGGGCTGCGGCTCTCCAGGACCAGGGTTCCCTACCCATGGACTAATGAATAGAAGGCTACCTGCCGAATTTACAAAACGCCGACGTCAGACGCACGTCCGTCTACAAACCAATCAAAGTATAGGGATTGGCAGGCAATGTCAGCAGGATGTAGGTACGTCAGACAAACGTGTAGTGTGCTTGCAATATTGCAGTGTGAAAGTGAAACCAAACCTAATAGAATCAAATGTATACAATCACAATGTAACAAAAACACTTTCAGGTGTGAAAGGCCCTAAAACACCTTTGAGGTGCTGGGAACTATGATGCAATCTAGGAGTGCACCTTTAACAAAACACCTTTAACCAAGGCTGTATTTAATATCATTGTGATTGAAAACATTACCAGTCTTTCATACAGCGATTGCTATTTAAGCTAACTATATTAGGCAACAAATAATATCGCCGCAAGTGGGAACAGTCATGCATGTCGTTGCCTAGCGACCAAGTGTAACTCCATGAAGCAAAAACGTAGTCATCGTAGGCTTGGAAACTTTTTTTTTTTTTCCTCTTACACACAATGCTTTGTTTCAGTCATGCTCAAGGGAGCATTTTCACACAAAGACAGGTGTGGTGACAACACAGATCTTATGTTGGATGTAAACCCAGCCACAGTAGTTAAGAGCCAAACCCCAGCCCTGCCCTAACCAAGGGCTTTCCCCAAAGCTCCTCACAGTGAATAAACAGTCATCTAACCTCCTAGAAAGCCAACAATTCACTACTGTGTTAGGCAGAAAAGGGGAAAAGTGATGCTTCCATGCAGAAAATAAAAAGGTCTTCTGTCCGTGTGTGTGCGTGTTTTTTTTTTATTTAGAATTGAAAACAGCAGTGGACTAAGGTAATCTACTGGCATAGATGCAGTTAAACGTTAACCTTACCTAACTTCGATAGACTACATATTATCTGGTGATTGCAACAGTAATTTGAAGATTATATTTATCAACATCATATTCACTATGTAAATCCCTTTAAACCAAGCTTGGACATTATAAGAAACACACACACTCTACAAAGACCCTACTCCTCCCAAGCAAGTACCAACTTCCTTAAAATCACCACAGACCATGTGCACAGTATGATAGTATATCAGCAAATCTCAGACTAGTCTACATCATGGACAGCGTGATTTTACTTGGAAATGTTTAGAACAAGCATGAGAAATTATACTAGGCCTATATTTAGCCTCAAGTCTATAATTGCCTCAATATAGATACAGTAGGCCTATAAACAATATAAAATGCATAAACAACATACCATAAATCACGCCAATTTAAAATTAGTGTTATTAACTATTACAGTATGAGATGGAGTTGCCTTGAGAGATATTTAAAATTTGCCTGAAATATAATGTCTTATAATGGACAAATATTGACATTAACATTATGACTTCTGAGGAAACAATTCTGGATGCTGCAATATTATGCAACAATAGTAATACTTATAATATTAATTATATTATATATAATACGTTTTCTCTGCAAATATTTCAAAAATGATCTCAACGATATAGCCAACTGCATTACAGCATTACTTGGATGTTGGCACATGCCTACTGTAGTCTACAGTACATCGTTAATGACCAATTATCTACATATAGCCATTGTTCTAAGTGAAATAACTAGGTCTAGGGGCTTTGGTTTTTACCCCATCATTTCTACAAATGTTACATATTTAAGTTGAGCATAGGCTACATTGTCAAACTTCCCAGATAAGTGATAGCCTATAGCCTTGATTATTTAAATGGAACTTGAATGAGATCTGTGAATAGAGATCTGAATAGAATAGACCATAACAGTAACTGTCTTTAGCAATAAACCACACATTGTACTTCATAATTAGGCCTAATCACGATTGTGCTACCGTACTGTTCTAATTTCGATAATAGCATATAGGAGCCTATACTGTGTAGCCGATCTGCCGTTCTTTTGATATTCAGCAGAAATCCAGTCTTTCCAATGTTGTAGCCTGCTGCCTACATTTTTTACTAAGATAATATAAGATAATATGTTATACTGGGTTATGGTTCGGCTACTATTCCTATTGGTTTATATCAATAGTCAAATCACATCACCACAATTCAAAACAACTTGACACAAACGATTCTCGTTCAGGCTATTTCAAGTTTTCCGCATAAGACTTCCTCGTCCACACTCACATATTATCTTGACTATAAACTTAATCATTTACAAAAGTCAAAATCAACTTACCCTTATCTCTATCGATGTGATCTCTCATTACATTTACTCAACAAGAAAAAAAACGTCTATCCGTTATGCACTCTGAGTAATCTGACTTTACACCAGTATGTTCTGGCTAGTTCGAGGTGTGGTTCCAAGCGGCAAACTGAACTATCAGGAAGCTCAGCTTTTTTCGTTCACGGTTGCCTGCCGGTGTAAAGACAAGGCTACAGTATGTTTATAAGTCTATGGCTTGTCCTGTCAAACAGTGCCTCCCATTGGCGGACAAACGAATTGATGCTGTGTATGTAGACCTAGCCTACAATTGGACTCCATTTGACTTTTTCATTGTTTTTGTAATTTGGCATTTATCGTAATATCTTATAAGGTAGCATACTAATAATAATTATAATAATAATAATAATAATAACCGGCCCAACTAGGCTATAATAATGGCCTAAAATGTCTAATAGGTGATCATAGGCCTACCTTCAATCCAAATTCCATCTAAACCTCAAAAGCGAATGAAGGGAATTAACGTCTCAACGAAACACGACGAAGGCAGTCAGAATAAACGGTAGCCAAATCCTACAGATGAATATGCTATTACAGAATAGACGACATATTTCCGAGTTGTATATGCTATCGAAGGCTATAATGGAAAGACAGTAGCCATCATCTTTGGAAAAATAGCCAATATGCTACACCTTTGGATTAAGTTCTAGTAGCCCACACGCAGCCAGACCGAGCCAACACGCCTGTCAGAGTGAGACGTTGGTCGGGACTCAAAAACACCCCATAATAGCGCAACCAATACTTGGTCTATTTCTGTCTTAACTCTCGCAGATGACAGTCAGTAAAATAAAAAGAAAATGCATATTAGAATACAGTTGTCCGCCTTTAGTCTCGTTTGGACATCACGTTAGCCTCTCTGTAGGGGTTAGGCTATTCAGGAAAATTATTTGCCATAATGAAAAAGTATTATTATTTCTCCCATGTAATACCTCCATGCACCACTAGGAGTAGCCTACAAATATGGGAAACACTGGATTAGATGACGGACGCGTGTAGGTGTGGCAGTGTAGGCATATATAACTAGGCTACATCATTCTCAGCTTTGCACCGTAGCTTACTTCAGACCTCTCGCCAAACGACGACCCAGGCCGAATATTTTTTTCTACGAAAGGTAAACAAATGTAGCCTATTATTTCTCGTCTTTTAAAATGATTGAATATGTTGGGATCAAGTGATGGTGGTGTGTCGCACCTGCTCGCCGGGGTAGGTTAGGCCTACTATGAAATGTAGGCTAACTGCAGATCAATGTTGTAAAATACTAAATAGGTCAACATGTTGGGCAAGACGTCGCACATAACAAGACCAACAGGATTTGTTTGTTATTAAGCCTACGGTGCCTTCTTCTAATTAAATGCACAGTCACACAGAGAGAGAGAGAGAGCGAGAGAGAGCGAGAGACAGACATAAATAATAAAGCATGAGGTATATCCAGCAGATATACCAGTTTTCTCTGATGTTGTAGACTATTTATCTGCAGCAGGAGGTACACTGTCATTTGTCCTCAGAGTGATCACTTCACAAGCACAGCCTGCAGAAATAACTAAATGACGCACCTAAACGTCGAACAAGAATAAGCCTGCCTATAGGCTACATGGCTGCAGATCACTGTCTTATTTTTGCGCTGTCAGTCGACCTGCATTGCTGAGCAATTTAGGCCTACATGGATGCTATCGTTTTGATGTGTTTTTCTCTGTTAATAACAAGTCTGTTAGATTTACTGTTCGGCATAGGCCTACTTAAAAATTAATATCCACGTCGCACTGTTTTATCACATGCAGGATGAGCATCCACAGTGAAGAATTATGGGTAGATGCTCGACACATTCATCAGGGTGTGGCAGAAACGGAGACTGAATCCGAATAGGCAACATGGCTGACAAAGTCGAGGTCTACTGTCAACACATCATTTAAAATGTTTATACAATGTCTGCATAACCCCTTTCACCATAGCTTAACTTGAATATACATGCATTAACATGTAAAAATTGTGAATATAGGCTACAGACACAAGAAGTATAAATACATTATTATTATCATTATACAGCTTAAACACAATACAATTATGGATTCCATGGACTCTGTAATGGATGGCATACTGTATATAGCTGTATATACTGGCCTATTGCATACGAATATAACAATGTCATACAAGAGCTATGTTAAACCTTATTGTTACCTACATTGTATTGAAATGTAACCAACAACCTTCTAACCTTGGCTGACACTGTTATGGTCCAGGTGATAGGCTATAAGCAGAGGTCTTCAACAGATTGTCCGGGACGCCTAGGGGGTCCTCAGAGGTACTCCTCCAAATTTTTGGATCCCAGATGTATTTTTCTTCCAAAAATTTTAATGTCAGAAAATATACATTAACATAAATACAACCTGTGGTATAAATGTATAAATCTGTCAATTATTTGAATGGCTTAGTGGATGACTTTTATACATTGTTGGCCCGATTAATAAATATTTTATACCATATGTGATATAGGGGGTCCCTGTGCCGTGCTGTGTTTCTGTCAGCAAAGGGGTCCTTGGCCTGAAAAATGTTGAAGACCTCTAGGCTACATAATAGGCTGCATTAGGGTAAAATAGATCCTTTAATTTCTGATAGTACATTACTCAGATTTTATTTTACATTATTTTAATTTATATTTAAATGTGTTATCCTATCTAAACAGTGTTCTGCATTAATGTGTATCTTCAGATGGTCTACTCTCTACACATAAAGGTTATTTCTGTTGAACTTGCAGATATTTGATAAGTTATATGTTGTATCATCATCATTTCATTTAACTGTAAATAGTAGTTTGCATCAGGGCCTAAATTAGAATAAAACAACCTTAAAAATAAGTGCTTTCCGTGGTGCTGCATTAAGTTGGTGATATTCTTTATTTATAATACAGAACAGAGTGCAGAGTTGCATCCTAATGATCTAATTATACACATTTAACATTTGAAAACTGTGTAGCCCTGGAGACTTTTATAATATAATAATAATAATGCTGTGTCCCAGTCAGGGGCACAGTAGGGGGGACGGGGGGGGGGATACATCCTCTCCAGTTTCGGAAAGAACAAAATCATCCCATCCGCTTTTGAGATTTTTTGAAATACGTTCGATGTAGCCTAACTCGAGTTACATTTGTTTAATTGCCTACTTTGATGACCATCATAAGGCTACCAGCATTGGCAAATCCACTATAGGCCACTATTCAATGCCCCGCCCTCCTTGGTTGTTGCTATGCGTTTTAAAGTAAGATATTTGTACCTGGCATGTAGGCTAATGGTGTTTAATAATGGTTAGATATTTTCCAAAGGAAATAATAGCACGTCTCAAATAATAGTTCTGAAATGTCAGAGAGAAGCAGACAAAATGCTTTTCAGAGCTACAGTATCTTTCCACCAGTATCAATGCACGATCGTGACAATTCACGTGAATGACAAACATGTACAAAAATTTTTCCTCACACTAAAAAACATCTCGTGGGCCACTGGTCTGTCATGTAGTCCAGTAAAATCCAAATTATGCAAACAATGTGTGCATTTCATTTCAGACACAAGCATGCTGGAGAAGTCAAACAGCCAATATGATTCCTTCCTCTTCTGGAGGCAGCCAATCCCAGCCCTTAATCTGTCTGAGCTAGATGGCCTGGGATTGGTGGATGGCAAATCAGACAATAGCAGCCATGGAAAGGAACGGACCGGGAATATAAATGAGGAGGTAAATGGCAAAAAACTTGAAAAGAGATGTGGGTTGCTGCATGCCAGTTAGGTTGTTCAAGAATGCTATAGGCTACTGTATTTTTTTTTTTACAAATTCCATAAAACGTCTTCAGTATCAAATTGTGTTCTAATCTACCTGGTAATATACTGTAGGTGATGTACAACTATCCCTGTATCTTCTCTGGTTTTCCCTACAGGGTGAGCTGTCAGAGTACACATCATTCACCTACTGGAGGTCTCCCATTGCCGACATCGACTCCTTCCTGGCTGACCTCAACTTGCTGCTGTGAAAACCAGAGCTCGGAGTCCGCCTTGTACAACACCTCCACACCCCTCTTTCCCCTTCAGACCTTTTCGGTTCCTTTTGGTTGGTGGGATACCAGATTTAAAAGCAGACCAGTTAAATGCAGCGTGAGCATTCTATACTTGGACTCGTGGCTTTTTATAGGATGTAGGCTATTAATTTGCTGCTTCCTTTTGAGCAAATAACGGCTTGGTGATGTAATTGTTTCATGTAATTTGTTTTTGGGGGAGTGATGTTATTTTTTATTAATAGTAAAACAGTCTGCTCACATCAATATTGCTTACCACAAGTACCATTAATGTATCATACATAATGCAGTTGAAAATTGACAGGAAAGCCAAAATGCACAAGTAATTAATTACAGGTCTGGACTATATTTGCCAGCATTGTCACAAGTAGTGACAGGGCAAGTGATTTAGTATTTTTTTACTTGAAGAATTGTACCCTACTATATATATCAGTCATATCTGAATGGGGGAAACTGTACCTGAACTGTTTTCCGAATCTAAACAGCAGTGTGCCATAAGGCCCTCACACCCCTTTAGAAAGCTGGTGACAAAACGTTATTCATATGCTTTTTTTTCTCCTCCTTTTTTATTCAAAAACACATTAGTTTCACAAACACCACAAAATATGAATGCATACATTTACAAGTAGCCTACATGTAGGCCAACTCAATGTCTTCTGTCGTCAGAGGAAAGACATTTTTGAGTGCTAAATTAATGAGTCTGAGAATTCTCTACCAGCCGTTGCCAAACTGAGTGCTGCCCTCAGATACTACAGTAATGGCTACAAAATCACAAGACTATAATACTTGTGCATCCGTCGGGGGAAAATGCACATTATTTTTTTGCCTCTCAAGGGTTATATATGCCAAATCAAGGAGTCTTTGATTTAACGTCACTAACTTCACGCAGAAATGCTGGGCTGTGGTTGGCTCTTAATACATTGGGCATTCAGTGTGCTGCTGTGAGCTTGTCCATTAAGGGTTATGCTGCTCAATGTCTCTGATCCTTGTCTGTCAAGAGGTGGCGTTTTACTCACAGGTGGCGGGTTATGTTATACAGGTGGTAATGAATGTCGTTGCGGTCAGTGGATTAAAGCCGGGTCATTTTCATATGAAATTGCTGTTTAAATATTTTAGAATGTTGAAATGTTAAGCAATTCAGCTTAAAAATAAGTATAATAAAACAAATGAAAACCTCCAAGCCAAAGATTTACTTAACGGATAAAAAAAAAATTGTTTTACTATGAAGTCAATCACAAGTTGTGACATCACAACTGTAATAGTCTGTTTTACAGATGTGTGAGAACCCCGGATCTACCCCACAGTGACATTTCATTTTAAACAATGAGGCTGGGAAGAAATGTGGGGTTTTAGAGTTGCTACAAGATGAAAATTTTAATTGCTCTGACCATTGGCCTAAAATTACCCCATTCATATATTCCATGATGGACTCATTAATTTGGCAATGTCTATATCCAATCTGCATCCACGTGTAGTCTATGAAAAATCTATGGGAAGAATCCTGCTTGATGGTTTGGTCACCACTGCGGTAAATGCTAGTTCACTGCTCAGTAGCAATATTGCTAATATCAACCTGGTGTTTTAACACCAAAATGTCAAGCCACATTTTCTTAATATAAACTGATTCATTCTGATGTTCACACGATATATGAATGGAGGATTTATGCCAGGTTAGTTGGAAGAAAAATGCTATGAGCTGTGTGTACCAACTTAAGTGACAGCCAATGTTGTCTCTATTGTGACCGAAGTTCCAGTGTTGTAAACGATTACATTTTACCTTTACCTTACATACTAAATTATCTAAAATAAATCAAATAATTTAACATGGATACACAAATGTGTTAGAGCTACGATGTATTTGCATTGTCTAACATCAAAGTGAAATCTGTATTTAATGGCCTGACTGCAAAGAGAATGGTGTGATTTGCACTCTAGCCTACTAACCTACTACTGATTCAGTAGACTACACCTTTTGTGCAGGCAGGGTTAAATATGGTGACATAGGCTGTGATATTATGTAATAACTTAAAATGTAGTATTACAACGTTGCTTAGTTTATTTATATAAGTTTGCAAATGTATACAAATAACCCAACAACGAAATTAATTTGATGTTGACTACATTCACAATAGGCTAATATGCATGAGAGAAATGTTTACCTCTGACAGTTCCGTGTTATTACCGTAATGATCCCTGGCCTATATTAAAGCTCTTGACTTTTCTGAAACAGAAGCCTTTTTTTGTAGGGTGCTTTACTGGGTGAGTTTGGGGTCAGTAGCCTACCGGTAGGCCGATACAATACTGCGTATTGACAAAACGTCACTACGACTGGAAAACAAGTTGTATTGGGAATTAACGAAAATACAGTATGGCTGTAGTGTTATTCACCTCCCGTTAAAGCTCAATCATTTAACACAATTGTATGCACAATATAGCTGTTCAACGTTATGTCTTCATGTTACGAGATCGCTCGCGTACTGTACGTGTTTCTAGTTTTAGGGGGGAAAGTAAACATGTTAGGACGCTCGTATTGATACGCACTAGAGCCTAAACTCTTTCGCCCGCCCACGGGGAGGTTAAAACAGTTTTGGTTTCCACCTCCGGTGTCGCGCAGCTGCCATCTTTGTAGCTGTTAAAATTGTAAAATTATAACTTTCGTAGTTATTAAAACACCACAACAACTTAATTTCAACTAGAACACGTTGGCGCACGGCGACACAATTGAGAACCTACACACACAGAAGGTAAGGAAGTGTTTTAACGCAACTAGGCTAATGGCTAGTGAGCTAAATTCCCTGATAACATAACATGGAAGGCTGGTAGCCTATGTGTCAAACTTCCCCATTTGCACACAGTGGATAAGATTGCCGGAGTTTCACTCGTGCGAACGTCGCATTGCAATATACTACTAATAATATTACCAGATCATAGTTTTCGCCTAGAAACGTTTTGTTTAGCAGACTAGCTCGCTTCCCGTTAGCCAGAATAGCAGCTAATGGGGCTAAACGGCATATCTTGCAACAAACCTGGCGCCCAGTAGGACCTGGTAAGTGGTTACTCTGTGGTCATCTCTGACAAATTCAAAGTGCCATGCCGTTACGTGACAAGTAGTTGCAAAAAGCGAATAATTGAAAGAAAGCAGCAAAATCCCCGAAAGCTATTTGGCGAGATGCGCGTCAAGAATGCTGTTAACCGGATGTGGAAGTAGTTTTTTTTTCACTGTCGTGTGTAAAATAGGAAATTTCTCTTCTGACTTCCCCCGGAAAACCAACAACTTAATACCAAAGAGTTTCCTGTTCATGATTTGTAAATGTTTGAACGCTGTTTATTAAACTGGCGATGGGAATTTGTGAGCGATGGGGAGGAATGTAACATGGCACATGGCGGACTCGCCTTGTACTCGTTTCTACCATCGAGGCGCGTAAAATGGCTTCTCGGTTTCAGGGCTGATCTTTCGCCTTTTGAAAAGAAAGCTTCGTGGACTGACTGCACGGACTTTCTAGACGAAACCACGTTATTTGCGACGGTGGCCGCCTGTACCAGAACGGACGAAGTTGTGTCCCACCCAGGACCAGTTGTCCCGCCACTTTGCTGGCGAAAATAGTCAAGCGTCCAAAATAGTCGAACGAAGAAGGACGTACCTGGACTGTGTACTTCAAATGTTCGAACAATTTTCCCGATTCCCGAAACCGTGTTGCAAGCAAGTCGTATAAGGAATTATGAAGTTCACAAGAAAAACGTACACTGGAACAATACCACATGATGGATTAACAGTAATGATGAAGTTACTTTTGTTTAAATACATTTTCGTGGTGCTGTTGTTGCCACAGCGCAGACATGTGGCATTAGCAGGCTAAAATATACTTAACATGTTTGATTTTTTGGATACCGTACTTTTATACGTATTCGATTGTTCTCTGACCGGACTCTTCGTGTGGTTTTGAGTCTGAATGTGTGTTGTCGCTGATTGTTTTTGAGTGTATGTGTAGGGGTAGCAATGCTAAACAAGTTGACCAGTACCAGTACAGTCAATCCAGCACTATATTGCTCTGCAGTCACCTGTATTGTCTACGATCAATTGGTTGTGGTCAACGTCATCAACATGTATTTTCTCAAAGTAATAGCTGGTGATATAAATCAGATATTGGAGATCTTGATAAAACTATCAAGTTAGTTAATATCAAGTTATCAAGAGATAACGGGATCAAAATGTCAACTAATGGCTTTTAGGCTTTCAGTAATGACTGCGTATTCACAACAAAATAACCTGGGTGAACATTGTAACATTATGTAATGTTACAGTGTTTATTACTATGTTAATTGTAAAAGGAGCAGTTGAATCCCCTTTTATTTTAACCTGCTACTCAACAGATGTATTGCTACTCTTACTAGTACAGTATTTACTATGGAAAATCTCTCATAAAAGTAGTCAGCAATTGTAAGATAATACACTTTTTGCATTTGGCTAATGTACCCTTTTGTGTGTGCTGTGTGCACTGTAAATTGCAACATAAACAAAGTGGCAAACACTGCTAACACCAAAAATGCCCTTGGCTTTGCAATGCGTTTCAATTTGTGTGGCTGCGCTTCTGAGGGAGTATGTCTTTATTTGAGCTTGAAGTTAAATTAGCAGGCGTTCTTGAGACATGTCTAACTAACCCTGCCTTTTTAATGAGCATAGCTACTCAGAATGAATGACAATAGTCACACATTTTGTGCCTTTTGTATTGATCTTTTGCGTTTTTCCTCACCTTCTCTTTGGATGAAGATGTCGTTGGTGGACCTGGGGAAGCGTCTGCTGGAGGCGGCTCGGAAAGGCCACGATGATGAGGTTCGGAACCTCATGGCCAATGGAGCTCCCTTCACTACAGACTGGGTGAGGAACGACACAGGGTTATGTATTACCAAAGTCCTCATAGGCACGTTAACTGTCTAATTATATAAGATGCATTTAAGCAACTAGTATTTCTGGCACCAACTAGCGAGGGTAGAAACATATAACCGACTAATGGCGCCCATCCCTGTAATGCTGACCAGAGCCATGTAGAAGAGCGTGTCGTGCCAACAGAAGATTCTCAATAGTCACGTGATCCATGGAGACACAAAACAGTTCCAGGAAGCGCTTGGCGGGCATTTGAACCAATAAATACAGACTCATAGCTCTTCTAGTTCTTCTAGTATTTGCAGCTAACTTATGGGAACTGTTATGAGGTTCCAGAATTTGCCATTGCTATGAAAAAAATAAAAATGTATCTGAGTGAACGGAGTTGACGCGACTGTCTCTTCTATATCCCTATAGTACATGCAAACTAACTCCATCGTCTACGTTCTCTGTCCAGCTGGGCACGTCGCCGCTTCATCTGGCCGCCCAACATGGCCACTACTCTACTGCCGACGTGCTGCTACGGGCAGGCGTCAGCCGAGACGCCCGGACCAAGGTCGACCGGACACCCCTACACATGGCCGCCGCTGAGGGACACACTGTAATCGTCGAGCTGTTAGTTAGGGTAAGATAGGGCAAATTATTTATCTGTGTGTGTGTGTGATAACAGTGCCAGCAGAAATAAAAAATTAAAAAAAGCCCCATTTATAGATGGAATATGGCGTGATATTCTGAGTTAGTGCTGTACCAAACGATTATTTTTTTTAGTCGATTAATCTATCGATTATTTTTTCGATTAAACGATTGTTTTTTCCGATTAATCGGATAACTACATTATTGATAATATAGAAATCCAGTCGATGCCATAGGGTGCTCCCTCAGAATC